>JARPMJ010007495.1:0-42425 GCA_033366665.1 Phoxinus dragarum | reverse complement strand
GACTTTATACCTCGCAATTCTTACTTTATATCTCGCAATTGCGACTTTCTATCACGCAATTCTGACTTTATACCTCGCAATTCTTACTTTCTGTCACGCAATTCTGACTTTATAACACGCAATTCTGACTTTATACCACGCAATTCTGACTTTTATATCTCGTAATTGCGACTTTCTATCACGCAATTGCGACTTTCTATCACGCAATTCTGACTTTATAACACGCAATTCTTACTTTATATCTCGCAATTCTTACTTTATATTACGCAATTCTGTCCTTTATAACACGCAATTGCGACTTTATCATGCAAGTGCGACTTTCTATCCACGCAAATTCTGACTTTATAACACGCAATTCTTACTTTATATCTCGCAATTATTACTTTATATAACGCAATTCTTACTTTATATCTCGCAATTCTTACTTTATATAACGCAATTCTTACTTTATATAACGCAATTCTTACTTTATATATCGTAATTGCGACTTTCTATCACGCAAATTCTTACTTTATATATCGTAATTGCGACTTTCTATCACGCAATTTTTACTTTATATAACGCAATTCTTACTTTATATCTCGTAATTGCGACTTTCTATCACGCAATTGCGACTTTCTATCACGGAATTCTGTCTTTATACCACGCAATTCTTACTTTATATCTCGCAATTCTTACTTTATATTACGCAATTCTGTCTTTATAACACGCAATTGCGACTTTATCATGCAATTGCGACTTTCTATCACGCAATTCTGACTTTATAACACGCAATTCTTACTTTATATCTCGCAATTATTACTTTATATAACGCAATTCTTACTTTATATCTCGCAATTCTTACTTTATATAACGCAATTCTTACTTTATATAACGCAATTCTTACTTTATATATCGTAATTGCGACTTTCTATCACGCAATTCTTACTTTATATATCGTAAATTGCGACTTTCTATCACGCAATTCTTACTTTATATAACGCAATTCTTACTTTATATCTCGTAATTGCGACTTTCTATCACGCAATTGCGACTTTCTATCACGGAATTCTGTCTTTATACCACGCAATTGCAACTTTATATATGCAATTGTGGAGAACAAAAAAGTCTGAATTGTGAGATAAAAAGTTGCAATTACCTTTTTTTATTTTTTCATTCTGTGGCGGAGAACAAGATTCAAATTGGTATTCAGTCAGCACTTTGATATGGCATTTTGGCTCTGTGTGCTCTGACCAAAAATGCTTCTGATTCTGGGAAACGCCTGATGCCAAAAATGCTGTCAAGTACCATGTAAATTACATGATGATGAATATGGTAATTAGTAAGACACACATCACTGTATGTGCCTGTACTTTTAATAATTTATTCATATTATGAATAGTAAAAACAATAATTTGATGTTCTGATTGGGAACGAGGCTGTTTATGTGATTTTCTGTGTTGACAGGCGTCCCGGGCGATTGGCGCCATCAGTTTGGTGACGGCAGCGGCCAGTGCCTTCTCCGTGCTGGGAATCATCAACACACGCTCCAGAAACAGACCGTTCTAGATCTGAAGAAGCCCAGACCACAGAAGACGCTATATAGTGTGATCTGAATTGTGATTAAAAGGCATCTGACAAAAGCTATATGTCCTTGAGTCGATATACTAAAGTTTATTAGGTTGAAAATAGGTTCTGTGACAATGAATTTGATGAAGTATTAAAAACTGCTTTATTTCATGCTTGAATGTTCAAAAATACATTATTTTCCTCATATTCTCCATTGTTGCGGCTCCTCTCTTCCCAGTCTGTCAGTAACGCTCTGTTTACTTCCTGTCCTCTATGAAGCCCCTCCTTCTGAATAGCACACTGTGCTCTGATTGGTCGGCTGGGGCCAGTGTGTTGTGATTGGTCGAGCGCTTCGAGTGTGTTTGGGAAATGTCCCGCCCCTTTCCATAACCGCCAGTTTAACACACTATTGACTAACTCCAACCAGGCCGCCCCCCTTTATTTCTGCGCATTAATTATTATAATGAGGAATATTGTGACGTGTTCGTTCCCGGAAGAAAACTCAAGACTACAATGAGGCGTTTCAGGAGTTGATAACTGCGGCAGCACATCCTAAATATTTGAATAAATACATAAAATGTTTTTAAAAAAACACCCCACAACATATATATAGGAAAGAAATGTTTTAATTACATATTTCAAATGTACAAAAAGTTGAAAACAGCAATCTAGGCAGCCATGTGTGTGTGAAGCTGATTGGTCAGCTGAAGTGTAACAGAGCTTCTGATTGGTCAGCTGAAGTGTAACAGAGCTTCTGATTGGTCGGCTCAGGTGTTCTGTGCCGAACTGTTTGCATGATGACCGAGCCGAGACTCAATAACTGCAGGTACTCGTCAGCGCCGTCGGCCAGACACTTATCCACTTCCTGAAAGACACGGATCAGAACATCTGATTTCAGCAAAACAACACATTTCAATGGAAGCTTGTTTCCGCCACAATAATAATAAAAAATAAAAAAAGTAATTGCGACTTTTTATCACACAATTCTGAGAAATAAAGTCAGAATTGCAAGATGTAAACTCACAATTGTGAGATAAAAAGTCGCAATTATCTTTTAAAATGTTTTATTCTGTGGCGGAAACACACACTTCTTGCACACACTTCCACCGAACAGAACAAGAAAACGTTTCAGCTCTTGTTTCAGCGTCTCGGTTCACCTCACGGCCCATCTTCTCTGCAATGACAGATTCTGTTTGTCGCTCAGCTTCTCCTCGATGATGACGTCGTGTAACTGGTTGAGGACGTTGGTGGCAGCGAACCCCTGATCGATCAGATCCTGCACAAATCAAGACGAGATTCGTGGTTTAGAGCAGCTGAGAATCAAGATACATTTACTGGAGAAGCTAAATGATTGAAGATATTAAGTCGGGTTATTGTAAAAATGGATTAAAATGAACAAATGTGGGTCAGAAAAATAATATTTTTCTTTCTGACTCCACTGACAGCTTCTCAAGGGAATGTATCTTGATTTAAGGATCTTTATGCATTTCTTTTAGTCAAAAGAAGAATATTTTGTAACATAATAAATCTGAGTTGAGAGTTTGATGAGCACAATAATGAGCTCTCAAACACAGATGCTGTCAAATGAAATTTTAAGATTTTAATCACTACTTTTTTTTAAGTTTTCAAGGACTTCAATCAGGGATCTCATTTATCAAACAATATTTTTATCTTTTACATTTTAAAAAAGGTAAATAGTACGGCTGTAAACGATTAATCGCGATTAATCGAATCCAAATAAAAGTTTGTGTGGTTTACATAATATATGTGTGTGTATTGGTGTATAATTATTTTTAATATATAAATACACACACATGCATGTATATATTTAAGAAAAAGGTGTTATTTATATATAAAATAGTTTCTATTTATATATAATATAAATCATATAAAATATATGTGCAGTATATAAATGCAAATATTTCTCAAATATATACACGCATGTGTGTGTATTTATATATACAAAATAATTATACACAACACACACACATATATTATGTAAGGAAACTTTTATTTTGGATTCGATTAATCGTTTACAGCCCTAGTAAATAGATAAAAAAACAAAAATAAAGCAAAATGGTACAAATAAAGTGCAGTGACTGCGGTAACTTTACTCACTGAAAAGGACACTGACAAAGATATCGCTTTCCTTATTCAAACTGATTTTTTTTCTCCTCACATTAATATATGATTGAGCTGAAGAATGAAAGATGTATCATAAACTTGAATATTTATATGAGCAATATCACACTCATAGCCCATGAGAAATGCCTCTATATCTATATCAGACGGGCCGCAGAGTTAATTGTGTGTGAAAAGATTGTTTACTCGATAAAATTAAACACTAATTTCACAATATATTGTTTTCAAGCGTTTTCCAGGACTTAAGTTTCAAAAAGTCAAATTCAAGTACAGGAGAAACTGGAAAATTATAATATGGGTGTAAAAGTTAATTTATTCCAGGAATTCAACTTAAAAGGTGAAACTAATATATTATATAGACTCATTACATGCAAAGTGAGATATTTCAAGCCTTTATTTGTTATAATTTTGATGATTATGGCTCAAAATTAGAATATTGTGAAAAGGTTTTCATAAGCTGTAAGCCATAATCATCACAATTATAACAAATAAAGGCTTTTGAAATATCTCACTTTGCATGTAATGAGTCTATATAATATATTAGTTTTACCTTTTAAGTTGAATTACTGAAATAAATGAGCAGGCTTGTAATCAGTGTGTTCAGTCTCACCTTCACGGCGAGCTCCAGCTTCTCGAACGCGCCTCTGTAGCAGATCTGGAGGAGCGACTCAATCACTTTGGGAGGAACCACCTTGAAAAGAAAGTAGAGTTTAAAGACGGTTTTATTAAAAGTCTCGGTCTATCGATCGGGTACGCTCACTCACCCCGGCGATCTCGATGATGATTTGTTCAGTGATTTCCCGCTCGGCGTTGAGTCTCGCGGCGCTCTGGAGATACGTGATGGCTTTCCTGAGATTCTCCATCTGACACCTTCACCAGAGCCTCGATTCCCTGCGAGACACACACACACACACACACACACACCATAAAAGAGAGCTTGAGCTTTTTATAAACAGAAAATATCCCATGATTTACTCGTCCTCAAGCATTCTGTGCATGCTTTTTAACCTTCAAACAAACTTGGGTCTTCGGCTGACAAAGTTTTAAATCCCGTCTGGCTAGTGCGCTTCCGTGACGTTTAGCTCAGTTGGCGTCTTTTTGGGGTTTTTCGAACGTTTTCGACCACATGAGCGTTTACACGAAAGCAATCCGGTCAAAAGCATTTTTGACTTCCTCTGGAAGTGGTTGAAAGTGGACAAACCTTGTCATCCTGTCGAGCAATACGCATCTTAATTCCAGCTGTAAATATGGCCATAAAGGAGAATTTTTAAAGAGAAATGTGGGGAGGAGCTTGAGTTTGTTGTTTAAAGCGCGAGAGGCGTCTCTCAGTCAAGCTCAAACTACTCCTACGTCGGGTCAGAGGTCATGCGTCAGGTCAGAGGTCATGCGTCGGGTCAGAGGTCATGCGTCAGGTCCACAGTCATGCGTCAGGTCAGAGGTCATGCGTCGGGGTCACAAGTCATGCGTCAGGTCAGAGGTCATGCGTCGGGTCACAAGTCATGTGTCAGGTCAGAGGTCAAGTGTCGGGTCACAGGTCGGGTCAGAGATCACTCTTCCACCGGAACTAGACTCACGTACGGCCGTTACTGGGAAGCCAGGTGATTATAGTTGATAAAGTTATAAATATGGATATTTTTCGTGGCTTCATAAGGCCGTTATTAACCCCTGCATGTCGTGTGATTACAGTTATGATGGATGGATGCGCTTTTTTGGGGCTTCAAAATCTCAGGCTCCATTCACTCCCATATAAAGCTGGAAGAGCCAGGATATTATCTAATATAACTCTGATTGTGTTTGGCTGAAAGTCAAATACAACTAGGATGGATTGAGGATTTTGAGTAAAATATGAGGTAATTTTCATTTTAGTGGCATTTTTGTCCCTTAAACGTGTTCCTTAAAAAAAAAAAAAAAAAAATCTTAATGTCTTAAAATATTTTGAAATGTAACTCGACACCTTTGCCTCATTCAGGTATACGCGGTTCTATGAATATGCAAATAAGCCCCGCCTCCACTCACTCACTCAGCTCAGAGATCCACTGGTTGACGATCACATGTTGAGTGTGTGAACGCAATGGCCAATCAGATGTGCTAGTCCGTAAGTCAGTCAGACGCAACATTTTACTGGATTTAGCAGGCGACTACAGACAACCCTGTTTCATGGGTAATATCAATAATGAACAAGACTGCTTGATTTACCTCTTTGCTGTACTTGAGGTTCTCCTTCCCGCAGATCTCCAGGAGCCGCGACTGCTTGAATGTCATTGGCCAGCGGTTTTGAAGCGGAACTTGGAGCATCTGGAGGTCAACGGCTCGATGATCCTACAGAAACAAGCGTTGAGTTAGTGAGTTAGCTCGCGGCGGGTTGTGTGCGCTCGCGTCGTTCACACTGACCGGCTGACGTAGTTGCAGATGAGACAGAACCGCGTGGTTCGCGACTCTTTCTCCATCGTGCCGCCTGAGCGCCGCCTGAGCCGCGTTGGTCATGGAATCCGCCTCGTCCAGGATTATGATCTTGAACGCGGACAAGGTTTCCCGCTGGGATTCAGAGAGGAAAAGATTGGCGTTCAGAAACACTCGATCGGCGGTAGGGTTTTGAATTCTATAAATCGATTCTGCTTATTGATTTCCTAATTTCGATTAAACTTAAAGGATTAGTTCACTTTAAAAAAAACTTTTGCTGATAGTTTTCTCACCCCGATGTCATCAAGATGTCCATGTCTTTCTTTCTTCAGTGGAAAAGAAATGAAGGTTTTTGATGAACACATTTCTCCATATAATGGACGTCAATGGGCCCCAAACGGGTCAAGGTCCAGATGACAGTGTCAGCGCCGCTTCAAACGGGCTTTAAACGACTCCCAGACGATGAATACGGCTCTTATCTAGCGAAACCATCGTCATTTCAAACATAAATAAACAAGTTTAAGTTTTATAAGCACAAGCGCTCGCCTTGCTCTGTTCTGTGATGCGCGTTCGTGACGTCATTAATACGCAGTTACGCTGATAAGGTCACGCTTCTGTGAAAAGTCAAACATTTCTGTCCTGACGAAAATGTTCTTTTAGGCTTTTTAATATTCCAACACCAGGATACACACACGAGATGGGCATTTAAACGATAAACTGACACAAAGACATTTGAATATGTGTGTATGGTCCTCCTTCCGCACATCTGTACACACGGACTCGTCAAGCGTGACCTTTACAGCGTAACTGCGTATCACATGACATCACGAACGCGCATCACAGAACAGAGCAAGGCGAGCGCTTGTGCTTATAAAACTTAAACTTTTTTATTTATGTTTGAAATGACGATGGTTTCGCTAGATAAGACCCGTATTCATCGTCTGGTGTCGTTTAAAGCCCGTTGAAGCGGCGCTGACACTGTCATCTGGACCTTGACCCGTTTGGGGCCCATTGACGTCCATTATATGGAGAAATGTGTTCATCAAAAACCTTCATTTCTTTTCCACTGAAGAAAGAAAGACATGGACATCTTGATGACATCGGGGTGAGGAAACTATCAGCAAAAGCTTTTTTTAAAGTGAACTAATCCTTTAAGAAAGAAAAAAAAACGTAGATATCATTCACATTTATTCTTATTGCAAAACATGTGAATCTGAATATCATGAACAGAAATCAACAGGCTGCAGAACTCTTACACAGGGAGCGTTAGCCTGCGCTTTAAAAACACCATAGAAGAACAACTAGCCGAACTAATATACATGTAGAGCATTATTAAAGACAATAAACACTCAGCTATTAAACAAGAACACATAAAAAACAAATAGACACAACTGAACATTGATATGATTGAAATAAACAGTGTTTTAAGATTTTCAGGAACAGAAACTGTAATCAAATGTACAATAACACTGCAGTTTATAAATAATATATACATTAATAATATAGTTACAAAAGTTATAGTTAGTGTTATTATAGAGCAGGAATATTAGTGCTGTCACTTTAAGAGCCGCACACAAAGCAATCGAAATTAATTTTATAACAAGTATCCGATTCCTGACCTCAAGTGTTCGATTCCCAGCCCTAAACGGTGGGAAATCGTTGCGTTTATTAGCGGCGTGACTCACTCTGTTCGCGAGCCGGCCACCGCCAGCTGGGCGAAGTTCTTCACCTTCTCGCGCACGACCTGAATCCCTCGCTCATCAGACGCGTTGAGCTCCAGCACTCTCTGGCGGTACAGCTCCGGCCTGAAGCACAGCGCGAGCGGATTAGCACACGCGTGTCTCAATCTCAATACGCATCAGCATTCTGCAGATCTTACCCATAAAGCTCTCTGGCCGCCGCGAGGATGGTGGACGTCTTTCCGGTTCCAGGCGGTCCATAGAACAGCAGGTTGGGCAGCTGTGAGAACACGGCACATCGTTGTTTTCATAAAGTTTAATTTCAGTTTTAGTAATTTGTTAGCTTTCCTGTAGTTTAAAAGGTAGAGCGTTGGCGCTTGCAACGCCAAGGTCATGGGTTCGATTCCCAGGGAAAGCAACAACTGATAAGTATGTAAATGTGTAGCTTGAAATGCAATGCAAGTCGCTTTTGAAAAAAGCGTCCGCCAAATGAATAAATGTAATGTTTAAGTACTTCAAAACAAACTAAATACAAATTGGAAATATTCCCTTGGCAACTAATCATGCTAGCAATGTGTTAAACCAAGTTAGCAGCAAAACACGCCAAATCATGCTAACAACATGCCAATTCATGCTAGCCAGGTAGTAAATCACACATGCTAAATCATGGTGGCAACACACCAAATCATGTTCGATGTTAGCAATGTGTTAAAATAATGCTTAAAACATGCTATCAACATGCATTAAATTATGCTAACATGTTAACAATGTGCTAATGCATGTTAGCGATGTGTTAAAACATGCCAGAAACATGCTAAAACATACCGATTCATACTAACAATGTGCTAAACCATGCTAACAACATTTTTAAATATGCTAGCAATGTGTTAAATCATGCTAGGACTGTGCTAAATCATGCTAGCAACATGTTAAATCTTGATAACGTTAAATTATGGTAGCAACATGTCAAATCATGCTAACAACATATTAAAACATGCTAGCTCTGTGATAAATCATGTTAAAAACATGCTAGCACAGTGCTAAATCATGCTAGCAACATGCTAATCAAGCTACCATTGTTTAAAATGCTAACAACATGTTAAACCATGCTAGCATGCTCGTGAGATGTAGGGATGGGCTACTGACGTAGAGTATCGAAATAAAATATATCGATATTACAGTGACATTATAATGACCATAGTTCAATTAGGCCTATAATGCTTTGTAGATTTACATGGTTACTACTACAAGTAAACTTTTTAACCATGTGTAAAAATGTAATTAAATAAAAATCGAATAAGTTCCAATTAAGGCGTATTGAATGTTAAAATGCCTTTCAAATATAATGTTAAGTGGGTATCATTACCCATTTTACTCAATAATTAAAGAATTTTTTAATTTAAAAGTTTAGTTTAGAGGTTTTATTGTATCGTTATCGGCGATACTGGTCGGTATTGTATCGAGAGAGAAAAAAGTGGTATCGCCCATCCCTAGTGAGTCGTGATTATTCGCTATATAAATAAAATTGACATTTGAATTTGGCGATTCGCCTCACGCACATCAGCGCCCTCTAGAGATTTCTTCAGTACTGCAACCACCTCCTCCTGAAAGGCCACTTCATCCACACACTTCGGTCTGCTAAAGAGATCAAAAACATGAACGGGTGAAATCTGAGGTCAACTATGAACACACATCGGGTCAAAAATACATAATTCAGTTTCATTTGTTAACGTTTGCTGATACGATATAACGTTATATCAATAACTCTCAGTCAGATCACATGGGTATTGAGCGTTTATGCACAGATATGATGAAGTCTCACTATTTCTCCACCCAGGGAAGAGCTCTCTGCTTCTTCTCTCCGCCTGACGATGATGAAGATGATGAAGGTTTCTGAGCTTTAACACTCTGTGAGGAAGGTCCTTTCAAAAACGCCTGCATGTCTCCACCTATAAACAGCACTACAGGAGGATAGGCGCTCTCACTACAGCCGACACGACCGATGGAAGAGAATAAGCAGAATAAATATCTTTATGGTCGAATAAAAATGTGAAAGAAACGCTTCGGGAGTTTGTTGACAATCCGCGAACCGTCAGATTCCCGCCAGACGCGCACTGACGTCACTAGCGCGCGCCGCGCCTGCTGCTCATCGTCACGTGATCACATTCACGCTAAAGTTTTTCTTTATTTGTTATTTTTATAATATTAATATCGTTAGTAATATTGCCACACAGACAACAATATGTATTTCAAATAACTAATTTCTCAAGAAAGACGTCACAGGTGGTAACATAATCATTACTGTGCGTAAATATCAAGTAAACCTTCCTTAATTTGTTTTTAAAATGACATCATACATAAAAAACACACGAAAAAAGCCAGAGATTAAATTAATTTAGAAATCGAAGCCACTATTGTTTTCGAAAACAAAATCAATATCCAAAACAATTGTAATTTCTAAAAAATCGTAGAGCTGTATAACTGTGAGCACGCACTTTTAGTTTTGTAATGTATATGTTTGTAATTGTATTATAGCCTACGTTCTATATTTGAAAAATTGTCACATTTATTATGCTACGGACTATGTTGTATTTTCCTGGTGACGGAGTGATCTGGGTCTCTGCGCTCTACTAGTTTTGTCTGCGGTCGCCGTACGTCATTGCGTCACGGCACTCTAAAAAAAAAAAACCCAAAGCACTAAAAATGAGTATTTAAAAATAAATAAAAATCAAGCTGTATATCTAAACAATTTCTATTTCTCAAAATTTTTGAGATGTGAAAAAGTAAGTTAGACAACACGTTTTATTTTTAATGTATATTTAATATTATTTATTATTATACTTGTTCAATTTGATATATCCTTATTATTAATTATGTTTTACTTTCCGGGTGACGGGAGTGACCTGCGATCTGCGTCCCGGCGCTCTGCTAGTTTGGTCTACGTCGCCGTGCGTCATTGCGTCATCACACGCTCGGTGTTTTTGCTTCGTCTCTTTCAAACCTCGGAGAGAATCTTTCTTTTCTACCCTCAGTTTTTCCTCTCGGTTTGGACTTTTGCGCTTCGTCGGGTGCTCGTGTGTTTGACGCGGCGCGTGTGGAGCGACTGACGCGAAACGCGGCGAGAGCAGAGAGTTTTTGGAGGCGTTTTAATGCGCATGTTCATGAACCGCCCGAATGAACGCGGATCAATAAAACACTGAGATCTGATCAAAACACGCGCGTCAGCGTCAAAAACAGCGAGTGTCCTGAAAACAGATGCGCTCCGTGACTGGAGTCACTGATCAGACTGATCGATACCTCATCAATATCTGATCGATAACAGAGGAGCCCTGAGGAGATGCGCGCGCACTGATACACACTTCTGATCGGTATCTGATCGATAACACATGCCTGACGGACTGTCTGGAGGATGAAATGGTCACATTAAGCAGGTGTGCTCTTCCTCCTCCTCCTCATCCTCCTCTGGCTGGATGCTTTGAGCCGGTGTGTGAGATCAGGTGGATGTGACACACACACACACACACACACACACACACACACACACACACAGTCATGCAGGCTGCGCCCTTCCAGTATGATTTCTACAGTGAGGAGAACGCGCCCAAATGGAGAGGACTGTTGGTGCCGTCACTCAACAAGGTGAGACAGCTGTCAGTCACACATCATACATGACCAATGCTTTTATCCAAAGGGACTTGCATTGCAATACAGATCTACATAATATCAGATCACGTGCTCCTCGGAATCGAACCCATGACCTTGTCTTTGATCTTTGCTGTGTGAGTTTATCATCGGCCGATAATGATAACGAACTCTTATCTCAGTGCCGATATCCGAAAAGGAACTAGCCGATATAATGCATGGAACACACACACATGCTTTGGTAAATCTTTATTATGACTGACAACTTCGAAATTATGACGTGCTATGTCATATTTATAAGATAAAACATTAATATTGTGACCTAAAGTGTCGAAATACATAAAAAGATATGATTATGATGCGAGCGATAGTCAAAATTATGACATAAGTCATATTTGAAAGTTGAAATGTCAATATTAGGACCTAAAGAGTATCAATAATCACACAATAAGCCATGATTATGATGCAATGGTCAAAATTATGACATACTATGTCATAATTATAAGATAAAACATTAATATTGAGACCTAAAGAGTCGAAATAATGACATAAAAAGACATTATGATGTGATAGTCAAAATTATGACGTACTATGTCATATTTATAAGATGAAACGTCAATATTAGGACATAAAGAGTTGCAATAATCGCACAAAAAGACATGATTATGATGCAATGGTCAAAATTGACATACTATGTCATAATTATAAGATAAAACATTAATATTATGACCTAAAGAGTCGAAATAATGACATAAAAAGACGTTATGATGTGATAGTCAAAATTATGACGTTCTATGTCATATTTGAAAGATGAAACGTCAATATTAGGACATAAAGAATTGCAATAATCACACAAAAAGACATGATTATGATGCGATGGTCAAAATTATGACATACCACATCATATTTATGAGGTGATGAGTCATAATTTTGACTTAATGTCATGATTTCTACTTTTCATTTCATAAAAATAAAATTTTTTATAGTGTCATAATTTTATAATTTTTCATATAATTCTGACTATATAATATGTTGTAATTTCTACTTTTAAGTCATAATTTCTGTTCATCTCATGACTCAATGTCATAATTTAAACTTCTTGTTATAATTATGACTTTGTATGATCTTGAGTACTGTTTGTGAAGAAAGTTGGATATACTTGCATATCAACTTTATATATATATATCACTGCGATAATGCAAATATTGTTTGAGACACTTTTTTTCTTCATTGACTTCATTGGATGTATGCAGATAAACTTGGATGTGCTTATAGTTGTAGGTTGTTGGAGTTATTAATTCGATATGTGGTGATTTTGAGAATTATGAGACCTGTGAGGTTCTGATTGGTTTATAACAAGCCATATTATTATTTGGTGATGCATGACTGAATACACAATATTTACTGAAAATGTCTTTATCGGTGGATAATAAATCAAGATGATCTCAGATTGTCTGAATATGAAGATAGTTTGATCGAGCTGCAGGTGTTCAGGAGAAACACACACGGGTCAGAACTGAGATCTGAGATCGGCCAATCAGAATCCAGCGTCTCGTCTGTGTGCTGCAGATCCAAAATGGCGTCCTGCTGGCTGCAGTTTCAGCGTCTGTGGTGGACGAGACGACACACACACACACACACACTGTTGTGCTTGGCAGCTTTCTTGTGGTTTCTTGCTGCTTTCTGTGACATTGAATCCATAGCAACCGCTCGCTGCAGAACTCACTCGTCTGTCCTCCGTCTGTTCACTATCAGACGCTCCTCTGCTTTTCTGCGGATCCTTAAACTCTTACATTCAGTTGTATCACATTTAGGCCATAACAAGTCGTACATGCTATTAGAAAAGCCTTACATTATAATTTGAAGAAGTCATACATTTGGGAATGGAAAAACCGGAATATATCTGTCTATCATATTGTCTGTCTGTCGTTCATCTGTCTGTCTGTCTGTCGTTCATCTGTCTGTCTGTCTGTCGTTCATTCATCCATCTGTCTGTCTGTCTGTCGTTCATCTGTCTCTGTCTGTCTGTCTGTCGTTCATTCATCCATCTGTCTGTCTGTCTGTCGTTCATCTGTCTCTGTCTGTCTGTCTGTCGTTCATCTATCTGCCTGTCTGTCGTTCATTCATCCATCTGTCTGTCTGTCTGTCTGTCGTTCATCTATCCGTCTGTCTGTCGTTCATTCATCCATCCATCTGTCTGCCTGTCTGTCATTCATCTGTCTCTGTCTGTCTGTCTGTCGTTCATCTATCTGCCTGTCTGTCATTCATCTGTCTGTCATTCATCTGTCTGTCTGTCATTCATCTGTCTGTCATTCATCTGTCTGTCTGTCATTCATCTGTCTGCCTGTCTGTCATTCATCTGATCTTTCATTCATCTGTCTGTCATTCATCTGTCTGTCATTCATCTGTCTGTCTGTCATTCATCTGTCTGCCTGTCTGTCATTCATCTGTCTGTCATTCATCTGTCTGTCTGTCTGTCATTGTCTGTCTGTCATTCATCTGTCTGTCTGTCTGTCTGTCTGTCGTTCATCTGTCTGTCTGTCTGTCGTTCGTCTGTCTCTGTCTGTCTGTCTGTCGTTCATCTGTCTCTGTCTGTCTGTCTGTCGTTCATCTATCTGCCTGTCTGTCGTTCATTCATCCATCTGTCTGTCTGTCGTTCATTCATCCATCTGTCTGTCTGTCTGTCGTTCATCTGTCTGTCTGTCTGTCTGTCGTTCATCTATCCGTCTGTCTGTCGTTCATTCATCCATCCATCTGTCTGCCTGTCTGTCATTCATCTGTCTGTCATTCATCTGTCTGTCTGTCTGTCTGTCATTGTCTGTCTGTCATTCATCTGTCTGTCTGTCGTTCATCTGTCTGTCTGTCTGTCGTTCATCTGTCTGTCTGTCTGTCGTTCATCTGTCTGTCTGTCGTTCATCTGTCTGTCTGTCGTTCATCTGTCTGTCTGTCGTTCGTCTGTCTGTCTGTCTGTCGTTCGTCTGTCTGTCTGTCGTTCGTCTGTCTGTCTGTCGTTCATCTGTCTGTCTGTCGTTCGTCTGTCTGTCTGTCGTTCGTCTGTCTGTCTGTCGTTCGTCTGTCTGTCTGTCGTTCGTCTGTCTGTCTGTCGTTCGTCTGTCTGTCTGTCGTTCATCTGTCTGTCTGTCGTTCATCTGTCTGTCTGTCGTTCGTCTGTCTGTCTGTCGTTCGTCTATCTGTCTGTCTATCTGTCGTTCATCTGTCTGTCTGTCTGTCATTCATCTGACTGTCTGTCTGTCTGTCTCTTGTCTGTCTGTCGTCTGTCTGTCTGTCGTTCATCTATCTGTCTGTCTGTCTGTCTGTCTGTCTATCTGTCGTTTGTCTATCTCTGTCTTTCTGCCGTTCATCTGTCTCTGTCTGTCTGTCTCTTGTCTGTCTGTCTGTCTGTCGTTCACACTGTGCTCTGATTGGTCGGCTGGAGCAGTGTGTTGTGATTGGTCGAGCGCTTCGAGTGTGTTTGGGAAATGCCCCGCCCCTTTCCATAACCGCCAGTTTAACTCACTACTAACTAACTCAACCAGGCCCCGCCCCTTTATTCTGCGCATTAATTATTATAATGAGGAATATTGTGACGTGTTCGTTCCCGGAAGAAACTCAAGACTACAATGGAGGCGTTTCAGGAGTTCAGAAACACTGACACTGATATAGAAGAACTGGAGCTTTACATGATCACAGCAACACTGAAGAGAGATGAACATGAGGGAAGCACAGGACCCGCTTAAGTGGCTGCATGAATTGTAAATGAGAACAGGCTGACTGTGTGTTGCTGTTTTCACAGACTGTTCTCACACACACACACACACACACACACACACACACACACTCACACTGTCAGCATACTGTACTGTGGATTCCCACTAAATACCAGCACGCCATAGTGCCGCCACAGGAATGCTGGGAATGAAGCGTCAGGCATGTGATCGAGTCTGAAGCGCATGGGAACAGAAAGCGTCCTGAAGTCCGTCTGCGATCTCAGACGCGCATCACCCGCCGCTTCATGTGTGTCTCTACAGGTGCAGCTCTGGGTCGACCAATCAGAAGACAGAACCAGAGCCGTGTGCACTTCATAACGTTCTGATGTCTTCAGAGGGTTTGATTTCATGTGAATGATAGTGTTTGTTAATTTTTTTTATAAAATAACACAAAATATCAGCCAAACCCATTTGAGCTGAAATATTTACCTAAATCCCTCTGAGATTTAAAATGTAATATTTTAGTGATTTAACGAAGTTCACAGTTCTCTGTTTTGTCAAACAAAATATTTCATCTTTTTTAGGTGCTTTATTTTGATGAATTTTATTTTTAAATAATTCACTTATTAATTAATTAATTAACTTTTAGTAAGCATTTTTATTTTAGATTTAAGAAAATCTTAAATTCTTAAGATTGAATTAACTTTTATTAAGCGTTTTATTTGTGACTCTTAATAAGTGGTATTTAAAAAAAAAAAATTATTTGACTTTTTTTAATGATTTAATTGATTAAATGATTACATTTATTTCTAGTTCTATTTCAAATGTATGTATATTTGAACTTAATCATTAGTAAGTTTGTTTTATTTAAAAATTATTTTCTTTATTTAATTTTACATATTTTATTTAATTAACTTTTAATAAGTATTTAATTTTGAATGTTGTATTTTTAAAATTCTTAAATTTTAAATTTTTTCTGAGTTATTTTTTTAGTTTTAGTAGTTTTATTTAGTTTGTTCTTATCTTACAAATGTATATAAATACATCATTTTATCATTTAATTGCTAGTAAGATTTATATAGATTATTTTAATTTTAAAATGATTGTAATTTGAAATATTTGATTCATGCAACTTTTAATGATTGTTTTATTTTTAAAATACTTCAATTTTACATTTTTATGAGTCATTTTTTAAGTTTTATTTAGTTTGTTCTCATTTTAAAATTATGTATTTATATACATTTGTATCATTTAATTGTAAGTAAGGTTTATTTTGATTATTTTAATTTTAAATATTTGATTTAAGCAACTTTTAATGATTGTTGAATGCAAAACATGTTTATATATATATATATATATATATATATATATATATATATATTTAAAAAATATATATATATATTTTTATGATGCACATAATTGCTGTTTTCCCTCCACTCATGACTCAGTTTGATCTTGATGAATCAGTTTTATTGGTTTAGCGGTGGCAGATGTTTCTTGCCCCAGTAACCCGACCGTGTTTGTACTCGAGCGCCTGACGTCGTCACTGTAGCGTCTGCATTCTGTACTGTGGTACAGCAGGGTAAAGTGTGTGTGTGTGTGTGTGTGTGTGTGTGAACGCAGGCCTGTACTAGCTGTGGTTTCTCAGAGTAAAATTCCTCTCATAACTGTGGAGAAGTCGAGCGTTTTGTGTCGTAACTGAACATGCGATCATGATTCTGCATCTCTATGATCCACTGTATGACAGATGCTTGACGAGGCTTGTTGTGGGTATAGGTTGATTGACAGCTGTCCATCACTGTGCTGTGGTTTATTTAGCGTCGTAGTTTGTGTTGAGGATTTCCCTGAATGTCACACAGAAACCCATTTAAACACACTTCACATGAGGAAGTGTGTGTGTGTGTGTGTGTGTCGTGAACGATGTCTCAACAGGAAGACGTCCTCAGGCAAGCTTCACTAGAATACCCACAATCCCTCACACACTGTATGTCTCGCTGTATCAGGAAGCGCTTTTAAACACATCTCAGTGGGAGCTGACGAATCTCTCACACACACACACAGATTTAGGTGGAAAAAAGACACTCGCTATTTTAGTATCATACTATTATAGGTTTTTTTTAATGTATTTTTTTATAGTTTTAGTAATTTTGTTGTCTTTTTTAAATTATTTTTTGTTTGTTTTGTTATATTTAATATTGTCAGTATAGAAGTTTAATCTTTTTTTAATATATATTATTTTATTCCAGTTAATGATTATTTTATTTCAACAAATAGATGTTGCTCAGATTGTTAAAGTCGCCCTGTAGTCAATCATTTTATCCCTTAAAACTCATATTTAATCACCAAACTGACATATTTAAATGTTTTTTCCTTGAAAATATATTATTCATTCCTTAAAATATCTTGAATGTAACTCGACACCCTTTCCTCATTTAGTATGCACGGTTCTATGAATATGCAAATGAGCCCCGCCTCCACTCACTCACTCACTCACTCAGAGATCCACTGGTGGACGATCACACGTTGATCTGATTGGTCAAGGTAGTGTGTGACGTCAGAAACACCAGCGATTTCAAACCGTGTTTTTGAGACTGTCTTTGGTTCACTGCAGTTTTAAGCAGAAAATACTCAGCAATGCTGTCCACTTATGAACTTACACATGGTGTGTGTTAAAGCAGATTAATAACTCCACATACACGCATAACTGCATCAGAGCTGTGTGTTGACGGCGTGTGTGTGCTTGTGTTGCAGGTGCTGAACCAGGTGCACCCGAAGCTGTCGTCGCAGCAGGAGGCGCTGCAGTACATCGAGGGCCTGATCCTGGTGCTGCTCAACACACTCTGTCAGGCGCAGCCGCGCACCGTGCAGGACGTCGAGGTGAACGCCGTCGCCATGCCAACCACGCTAACCGCGTCACAACAGTAGTATCATTTAATTCAATTGAGCGCTTTTCACAATACACATCGTTTCAAAGCAGCTTTACAGAAAATGCATGAGTCCATATTACTGTGTAAGTTATGTATTTCAGAAATGTACATATACAAAATCATGGTTAGAGAATTTTTTATTTATTTAAACAATGTAATATTTTAAGGCAGAAACAATGAGATCACTGGCGTGTTGAATACTTGTTTGTTAACAAATGATTATGACATTTAGAATTTTAAAAAAAAAATTTGTGTAGAGCTAAAAGGTTGATCGTGATCTACTGTTCAAAAGATTGTGGTCAGTAAAATAGTAATAATATTTCACAATTTTTTGAATTTCAAAAAAATTGTGAAATATTATTACTATTACTATTTTCTATGAGAATATACGCTGCCGTTCAAAGGTTTAGGATCGGTAAGGTCTCTTCTGCTCAGCAAGGCTGCATTTATCTGCACAAAAACAGTCATATTGTGAAATATTATTAAAAAAAATTCTATGTGAATATATAGTAAAGTGTAATTTATTCCTGTGATCAAAGCTGAATTTATCATCATTACTCCAGTCTTCAGTGTCACATGATCCTCCAGAAATCAGTGTAATATGAGGATCTGATGCTCAAGACACATTTATGATTATTATCAGTGTTGAAAACAGTTAATATTTTTATTTGGATTCTTTGATGAAAATATCAGCTTTTATTGGAAATAGAATCTTTTTCTAACATTTTGAGTGTCTGTTGTGTCAAGAACATGCCAATATTTAAGCAGAAATATTAAAATTATATTTTGCACAAAGAAAATAAAGCATGTTTGTAGAATCATTATTCTATTTTGACAGTTTCCTCACAATTAAGTACATTTACTCTCTGCCATATTTGTATTTAAATTAATGTATATTATATTTGCATTAGGGTTAGTTCAACGATTAATCGCATCCAAAATAAAAATTTGTGTTTACATATGTATGTGTGTGTACTTTGTATAATTATTTTGTATATATAAATACACACACAATAATTTTGTTTTTATATATATATAAAAAATAATTTAAATATAATATAAATTATATATACAGTATCTACATGCAAATATTTCTTAAATATATACATGCATGTGTGTGTATTTATATATACAAAATATTTTTTTTAATTATACACAGTACAATTATACACACACATATATTATTTATATATATATATATTTAACTTTAAATTTGGATGCGATTAATTGTTTCACTGCCCTAATTTGCATATGTGTATTCATTATTCTACATTTATACTGTTGCATAATAAAAAATAATAAAAAAAAACATTTAGCGATAAATAAAATAATGAAGAGTTCCAAATAAGTCCTTAAATTAATTTTTTTATAGGGTGAAATATGAGCCGGCTCTTTGTGAGATTCACTCACATTGAGATCTGAATCTGACAGACCACAAAATATGAAAAATATAGTTATGATGCAAGAGAGGCGTGTTGCTTCGAGACACTAGCCTTCAAATTGCGCAAATTGAAATTGCGAATAGAAACGCGTCAATTGCGCAAAAACTCAAATTTATCGCAAAAAAGTTTTTACGCTCGGATGAGTTTTTTTTTTCAGGCAACCCGAAAAAAATAATATTTCTCAAAACTGCAATGGAAACAGTTTTTGCACATTTACAGTCGCCTGACGTACAGGACGCGGTGTGTGTGGACAGAAGACGAGACTCAGTTCTTTATTAAACTCATAAAAGACTAAATAATTACAGGAATACTGGATTATAAACTTCACAGAAACGCCACAATCAAGACCTCGAAGCAGAACTGAGTTCACAACATATGAGCCGCTCACAGTATAAGAGTCTTTCCTCGCCATTAATGATTGGATAACACACACACACACACAAAAACACACACACACACACACACACACACTCGCACACACACACACACACACAAACACACACACACACACACACACACAAAAACACACACACACACACAAAAACACACACACACACAAAAACACACACACACACAAAAACACACACACACAAAAACACACACAAAAACACACACACAAAAACACACACACACAAAAACACACACACTCGCACACACACTCGCACACACACAAACACACACACAAACACACACACACACACACACACTCTCACACACAACCACACAAAAACACACAACCACACAAAAACACACACACACACACACACACAAAAACACACACACACACACACACACACACACACTCGCACACACACAAACACACTCTCACACACAACCACACAAAAACACACACACACACACACACACACTCACACACAACCATACAAAAACACACACACACACACACACACATAAACACACACACAAAAACACACACACACACACACGTCTCCTTAGTCGCATAACATCGATATGGAAACGCCGCCATTTCGCTAAAATATATTATAAAAATAGTTTTTTATCGACATTCAGAAAAAATCTGTAATGGAAACGCGCCTGCTGAGCATCATGGGACTCACTATAATAATGTCTTAACTTGTGTGACTGGCTTTAATGTGTTTCTTACGTGTGAGTCGCTTGAGTCGCGCTCTGATCTTCACTAACTCATGTCCACGTGTTTGTTTTTGTGTGTTTGGCCGTTGCTCACAGACGCCGGCTGTGAGATGGACAGGTGCTTTAGTGTGTGGTTCAGACCTCAACCACAGAGCATGCTAAACCGGCTAGCTGGTTTATCATGGTCGGGTCCCTCCGCTTGTTCTCTGATCATCATCATCTTCCTCACGTCTCCATCATAATCACTCTTCATCTCTCTCTCTCTCGCATTATACAGTGAAGCAGTCGTGCTTCATCCCTCAGTGCTTTCTCCCTCAGTGACGCCCCACATGTCAACTCTGTTTGCTTGCGGTTCTGCTGGGTTCTCCATCTCATGTTCTCATATGTGGGTTTTTAGGAGCGTGTGCAGAGGAGTTTCCCGCACCCGATCGAGAAATGGGCCATCGCGGACGCTCAGGCTGCGATAGAGAAGAGGAAGAGGAGGAACCCTTTAGCCCTGCCGGTGGACAAGATCCATCCGCTCCTGAAGGTGATTCTGACATTACAGCCATTACATATTTAACACAGTAATATCCTATACTAAACCTAAACTAATCTTAACAAACTATATATCATTTGAAAGCTTACAATCTCTAGTTTACATATTTGGTGACTGATTTTTATAATAAATGACAGAGGAGCCGTAATTTATCAATTTGCAACAAGAATATGTTCATCCTCCTGAGGCGAGTTCAGACCTTTATTTTGAAATAGTGATGAACATGAAAAATCATGAAAGAATGGTAGAAACCTCAGTTTGTTTTCATGCCAAGAGTTCAAAAGATAGCATCCATTCAATTCTTTTAGAAAAAAAGCTCTGAAAATGTTTTAAATATAAAGAAAATAATAATAGATTCAGCATTAGTGATGTGCAGCGAGCTATAATGCACATACGTGATCTTTTGTGTTTCTTAGAGGTCGAGTTCATTTCTAAATCTGCCAAACGTCCAACACTACTTCTGAATAGGATGTCTACTTCATAAATTGTATGAAAATTGTTAAAATAATGGTTCAGACTCAAACCACATATGGAGATGGAGGCGCCCTTATATGGGCAGTGATGTCCACTAGTGGAGAAGTGTGGTACTGCGCGCACACTAAATCTCACTGAACGCTCATTTCAAGAGATATCAACCTAAACTTTGAAACATGTTCAGATTTTTTGCCTTTGATTTTTTTGCATTTTTAGAGTCCACCAGGTTTTGAAAATATATATTTTATATAAAAATTAATAATTACATTTTTAACGTCGTACATTTTCATAAACTCAAACTTCTATAACTTTTTTTCTGTGTAACTTTCTTAATTTATTTCACTTCTACAAAAATCTGCCAAATGTCTTCTTTAAAACAAGAATCTTACATCTATATTCCAAAGCATTCTTGAATTACAACCATTTAAGTTCGAAATGTGCATTTTCATGTCTATTAAAAAAAAGGGGGTGCTTGATAAGGGGTTAAATAACTCATACGCAGAATAAAGGGGCGGGGCCTGGTTGGGTTCCTGCTCCTGCACAGTCCATCTCCAACCCTAATCACACACACACCTGAAGCAACCAATTAAGGTCTTCAGGATCACTTGAAAATTAAAGGCAGGTGTGTTTGTACAGCACTTTGATAAACCCTCAGTTATTGTAAAAGTGCTGTATAAACAAGCGTTGAGTCGAGTTGTCCTGTAGATGGCGCTGTTGCTCAACACAACATGCCAGAATCCCTTCAGTGTGTTTTACTGGCACCTGCAATAATCACTTATTCTCTTATATCATATCTTATAATAATTATTTTAAATAATTGCTTTGCTCTTTTTATGTTCACGTGTCCATTAAAGGGGGGGTTGATTATGATTTGACTTTTCTAACTGTAGTTAGTGTGTAATGTGTAGTTAGTGTGTAATGTTGTGTTTGATCATAAACAACATCTGCAAAGTTACAACGCTCAAACTAGAAATTTTTTAAGGCAAATTTTTTAGTTTTTTCACTGGTCAATTTTGAGATTTTTGGATATTTGTCTTCAATAACATGTCTTCTTTAGACTTGTGGTGAACAAAAGTCAGAAATACACATTTAGGGCTTTATTTTACTAACTGTGTCTGTTTGCGTCTGTAGATTTCTCATAAATTCATCAAAAGTTGGCGTTATAAATCATCATGATCCGCGATCTCTGTCTGCACCGTCACACACACACCATTAGAAAGCTCTCTCTCTCCTGTACAATGCTGTCGGATCCAAATATGGTCATTTCCTTTTTATCAGCAGCCAATTGTGAAAGTAAAAGGGCTGAATGCGCAATCTCATTGGCTGATGATAAAATGACGTTTTCTCAAAATGACTTTTCTCTCATTCTCCAAGTCTGAAATCTCCACTTCAGTCGCACCGATACACACCAAACCTTCCAGTCTTGTGCCTAGTTATATTATGAAGACATTTACTGAGGGATTTGTAAATATATTATTCATAGCCTGATTTATATAACATTTTATTCCAGAAAACATGGCGAAAATCTATTTTTTTAAGGCTATTGACAGTATATTCTGATTTACAGGATAACAAAAGTAGATATCCATAAATCCCTCTGTAATTTCCCCCCATCTAATATGTGAACACAATGAAAAAAGCATTATCCAATTCTCAGATTTCGTTTTTTTTAAATATGCAAATTAGCGCATATTCAATTAGATACTGCCTCATTTGCATATTTAAACATTAAATTATAGAAAACTTGTAATACATTTTTTTCTCATCTTAATGTAGATCAACTGGGAAAGTTTCATGGTGATATCTGCTCGTTAAAAAATTACCCTATTCACCTGTAGTGGCAGCGGCTCATTTGCATTTAAAGGGACAGACACAAACGGTGCTCACCCTGAAAAAGTGACAATTTTAACATGATATATAAAAATATCTGTGGGGTATTTTGAGCTGAAACTTCACACACACACTCTGGGGACATCAGACTTATTGTACATCTTGTGACAGGGCATTATTATAGCACCGCTTTAAGCATGAGTGCATGAGCTGATCATGTGATCGTGTCTCTCCTGCAGGAGGTTCTGGGGTATAAGATCGACCACCAGGTGTCCGTGTACATCGTGGCGGTGCTGGAGTACATCTCGGCCGATATCCTGAAGCTGGCGGGAAACTACGTACGAAACATCCGCCATTATGAGATCTCGCAGCAGGACATCACGGTGGCCATGTGTGCGGATAAGGTATGACATCACCGAATGCCAGCCACGCTGTCGTCAACTAACTCGATTACACACGTTTCTGTTAATATTAAAACTGAAATAAAATAAACATTAGTAAACGAAAATGACAAAATGTTGCATTGGCAATAAACAAAAATGAGTTTGAGTTGAAACACTAAACATTATTAACTGGAAATAAACTAAAACTGAAATAAAAATAAATTAAACCTTAATTGCAAAGCTTAAAAAATATATATAAAATGACTAAAGGCCCTTTCACACCGGACGCGTACACGAAAAAGCGAATAGTTTGCGTGCGAAATAGGGACAATTTGAGGAGCTCGTTCAGACAGTGGCACCGCATCTGACGAGACAAACCACTAACTTCAGGGAACCAATCGGTCCGGAGCAGCGTCTGGCAGTCTGCTGAGGTGAGGGCTACGTTTACATGCAATCAAATAAACAATCCACTGTGTGTGATTGGCTGAAGACTTTTCTGTCGCCGCAAAAGTAAAAAAAAAATCGACATCGAAGCGAAAAAAAAAAAAGTTGTTTTTTCGCCGCAGCACATTCGCGTTCGGTGTGTAAGCACTCATTACACAACAGCTGATCAAAAAATAAAACCATCGCGCGAATTATTCGTGCGTCAAAATCGCGTCCAGTGTGAAAGGGCCTTAAAGCACATGAAATGACTCAAACTTTAAAACAAAACAAAAATATATATTTTAGGGGTGGAGCCGAACCCGAATACGGTATTCGGAAAAAGGCACAAATAACGTGTTTTTTACAAATACTTATTTAGAACAAATACTTTTAAAAAATATTTGTATTCGGGAATAGGAAAAACTTTATATCAAAAAGCTGCGTTTCCTCATGAGACCGCAGTGCACGACGCCCGGATGAGTGAGTGAGTGACGGACGCAGGCTGCTCCACAGCAACAGAGAGCGCTCGGCTGAGCGAAAAAACACTTAACTCCATCACTATTTTTGTTGAATGGATTTCTGTACCTTAACTGGGTTCCTGAGGCAGTTTATAACTTTCGGGAAGCGGAGTTTGATCGGGAGATTATTCCATTGCGCTGCATTATTGACGTCTGGAGTCGGGCGCTCTCATGTTCGCTCTGTTTACGCAGCTGTTTAGCGCGGTAATTTAGACAATGGGCTGTTGACAGAGTAACGTTTACGTTCGGTTAAAAATGCGTGTGTAACGTTAGTTGTGTCGAATTGTATGCACGTGTGGGAGTTATATGGTACGTTTAAGTTACTCTGTCTTTTGCAGACAGCAAGATGTAGGCTTCATAATGTTCACAATGGTATTTTATTAGTTGTTTTAACCATGGATGAGGTAATGGCTGTTATGTTATTTTCTTTTCAATGACGTTCCTTGTTTCATTGCTGGATTTATGCAAAAATATCAACCAATATTGCATATCCATCATTATTAGAATGTATATAATTAAAGAATACTTACACTATAACGTAAATTAGAAGTGTAACGAATTTCTTTTTCTTTTTTTACGCCTATTTTGAATTTTACTCGAATACAAATACAAATACTTTTCCCCCCTCAACAAATACAAATACAGATACAAATATCGGCTGCTTTGCACACCCCTAATATATATAAAAGGGCTAATGTTAATAACACTGGACATAAAAAAAAATCTAAACTTTTTTTTTTTTTATAAATTTGTCTTGTGAAAAAAAAAAAAGTGTATAAAATGTAATATTTATAAAAAATATTTAAAATATAATAAAAACTAATTCTGTGCTTGTTGGTAGGGCAGCAATTTTATGATTAATATATATCAATATGACTAAAATAATAATAATGTAGTAGTAGTCATACTATTATTACTAAATAAAAATATAAGACATTTTACTATAATATATTTTATTTTACAGTGAAATATAACATAACAAAAATGATATAATAATTTTAATGTAGTATTAAATTATTTTATTTTACATTACAACTGTAAAATTACAATACTAAATATAATAAATATTACATGTATATAAATAAATATCAAATTATATATATATATACGTGTGTGTCTAAAATTTTATTTCTCCATTTTCAATATTAATTAAATCATTTTACATTGCAACTGTAAAATTATAATGCCTATATTTAATATCAATATATAATATTAAATCAAATAAATATATATATACACGTTTGAAAAATGAAAAAAATAAGAAAAAAATCAAGACATTAAATATTTCAATATATGAAATATTTAATATTTACAGTATACAGTATGTGCTTGCGTGAAAACACTTGCTCAAGCTCCGCCCCTGTTGCTCAAGCTCCGCCCCTGTTGGTCAAGCCACGCCCCTGTTGCTCAAGCTCCGCCCTGTTGCTCAAGCTCCGCCCTGTTGCTCAAGCTCCGCCCTGTTGCTCAAGCTCCGCCCTTTTGCTCAAGCTCCGCCCCTGTTGCTCAAGCCCCGCCCTGTTGCTCAAGCTCCGCCCTGTTGCTGTGGTTGCAGGTGCTGATGGACATGTTCCATCAGGTGGAGGAGGACATCAGTGTGTTTCCTCTGATGGACGAAGAGCCGTCGGCCTCAGAGGAGCAGATGTACTACGATCTGGTGAAGGCCTTCATGGCCGAGGTACGCCAGTATCTGAGGGACCTCAACCTCATCATCAAGGTGTTCCGCGAGCCCTTCAACTGCAACAACATGCTGTTCTCCTCTCACGTGAGTCTTCCTCACACTCCTCTTCCTCACACTCACACACTCCTCTTCCTCATCCTCACACACTCCTCACACTCCTCTTCCTCATCCTCACACACTCCTCACACTCCTCCTACTCCTCCTCACACACACCTCATCATCATCCTCACACACTCTTCACACACTCCTCTTCCTCATCATCATCCTCACACACTCCTCACACACTCCTCTTCCTCATCTTCATCCTCACACACTCCTCATCTTCACACTCCTCTTCATCCTCATCCTCACACTCCTCCTCACACACTCCTCTCTCTGTCTCTGTCTGTAGGACGTCGAGAACATCTTCAGTCGTATCGTGGACATCCATGAGGTGACGGTGAAGCTGCTGGGGTTGATCGAGGATACGGTGGAGATGACCGATGAGACGAGCCCTCATCCGCTGGTCGGCAGCTGCTTCGAAGACCTCGCTGAGGTCAGACAGAGACACACACACACACACACACACACACGTTTAAATTATTTATAATCATATATATCATAATATGATTGTTTTTAATTATTTTTGGTAAAGTGCAATGGCTACATTAAATGAAAATCAATTGAATATATATATTTTTTCAAACAAACTGATTTTTATTAGTATCATTTATTATCATTTTTAATACTAATATAATTTATAATTAATGTAGATATTTTTTTATTTTTAATTAAAACTGTATATATATATATATATATATATATATATATATATATATATATAATATCAGTAATAATTAATTAATTTGTATTTAGAAATAGTATTATTTATTTTTTATAAATCTAATAAATAATAATAATAATTTAATGAATTATTTTTTAAATAATACTACTAAAAATAATATAATCTAATGTAAATGATTTTAATGTAATTATAATATATTTAATTTAACTACTATATATTATAATTATATGTGTGTGTATATATATTAATTTCTTTGTATATTAATTTCTAAAACTAAAAATAGTTAATTAAGTTTAATAATAATCATGTAATTAATAGTCTTTTAATTAAATTTGTATTAATAATAATTTAATCTTTTTTAATTTATAATAAATTATTTTCATTTTAAATAAACAAAACTAGTAATAACAGTAGTAATTTAATGATTTTTTTTTATAATATTATAATTTACAATAAATATTTTTATAAATGTAATTAATAATAGTAAGTTTAATTTGTTTATTTTATTTAATATTATTTTCCAATGAGAAATAAATAAATCTTTTTCATATATATATATGAAGTAACTTTTATGTAAGCTTTGATAATGGAAATGTAGTGCATGTTGTGTTTTGTGAGAACGGCACCGATACGATCCTCCCAGAACACACACCGCTCCTCCTCCACACACACACACACACACACACACACCGACTGACCCCGCGGCCTCTCAAACACACACACGCTTGTTTTTCCTGGTGCCGTAACAATACAGGTCACGGCGGGCTGTGCGGCGGGTCATGTGTTAACTCTCGGGTGTTGGCCATTTTCAGGAGCTGGCCTTCGACCCCTACGAGACGTACGCACAGGACATCCTCCGCACCGGCTTCCACGAACACTTCCTCAGTCAGCTGTACAAACCCGGAGCCGCCATTTACCTGCAGGTCAGGCACACACACACACACACCACTGCAAAGTCTTTAGATTAGTTTAGATATACACCACACACAAGTACACCAACACAACATAACAATATACATAAAAAATAAAAGTAATACAATAACATTCGCCTACATTTCCACCCCATAATCATAATCATACCTTCTCACATTTAAAATTCGAGATGACTGTTTACACAAATGTGACCACAAAACCAGTCACATGGGTCAATTTTGTGAAATAGAGATGTATACATCATATTAAAGCTGAATAAATAATCTCTCCATTGATGTGTGGTTTGTTAGGATAGGACAATATTTGGTCGAGACACAACTATTGTAAATCTGGAATCTGAGGAGCAAAAAAATGTAAACATTGAGAAAATCTCCTTTAAAGTTGTGCATTTATGTTCACGATTGTGCTGCATTCACTCACAAAAATACATGTTTTATATATTTACGGTAGGACATTTACTAAATATCTTCATGAACATGATCTTAATATCCTCATGATTTTTGGCATAAAAGAAAAATGGATAATTTTGACCCGTACAGTGTATAGTTGCTATCGCCACAGATATACCCGTGCGGCTCCACAGTTAACCCATTCATTCCCGCTGATGCGTCGTCTTATTGCCTCTGTCCACTTTTGTGTCTTAAACGCTCGTGTTTGAGGTCGACGGCTTAAAACCGACGACGATAAAACCGTATTTCTGTGTTTTTTATCTTGTTTGCTGTACACCTCGTTTTTTGTTATAAGTCAGAAATTACATTGACTTCACGCGATACGAACTCAATGGAGACGGTTGGGTTGTCTTCAGATTATGATGCGTGTCGCTCTGTCTCTATACGAGGATGATCACATGATGTGTTTGTGTTTCCAGTCCATCTGTGAAGGCTTCAAAGAAGCGGTGCAGTATGTGTTACCGCGGTTACTCCTGACGCCCGTCTACCACTGTCTTCATTACTTTGAGATTTTAAAGGTGAGTGGCATTTCCCACAATGCACCATTTACTGATTTCGCCATTATCTCTGAAACCAATTGGAAGTGCAAAATAGTTACGATCTCCAAATGTACGGAAGCCCACAGAGGACATATGAAAAATAAAAAAGCCTCGTTCTTTACAAAACGCTCTATTTAACAAAACTTAAAAAAATATATATATATATAATTTCTACATTTAAAAAGGTTAAGAACACTTTCAAACGCTACTCTGTAATGCAGGGTTTCCTCATGAGTTGATAAAAAATAAAAAATAAAATATTTTATATGATATTAAATACAATTTATAAATAAATATTAATAAATATATCACACGCTAATAATTTTTTTTTAAATAATTTAAAGGAAAATAAGATCCTTATGATCATTATCGTGACATTCAGAAAATCGTGAATATTATTAAAGTAAATGTTTTCTCCTGAAGGGTTTCGTCTGACAAACATCTTCTGGAATCGCTTTAATGGATGATCGTGTTTTAATATTTTATTAATTATTAAATATTATTATTTTATATATAATATAATTTTATTAATATTAGTGCCATGCTACGATTAATCGCATTCAAAATAAAAGTTTGTGTTTACATAATATATGTCTATGTGTATAATTATTTTGTATATATAATACACACATATGCATGTATATACTTAAGAAATATTTGTATGTGTATACATAATTGATATTATATATATAAATAACAAATTTTTCTTAAATATACACATGCATGTGTGTGTGTGTGTGTTTATATATACAAAGTTATTATACACACTACAGACACACATATTATGTAAACACAAGCTTTTATTTTGGAAGCGATTAATCGTAGCATAGCACTAATTATGATATTAATAATTGAGCACATGGCCTATATTAGCGTGGCAGGATCAGTAATTCTCTCCGGAGTCACACGGATCTAAACATGTGCCTTCGGAGAGCTTTCCCAGCGTTCCCAGCGGCCCTAAGCTGCTTTCCTGGATTCTTACGGGGGATTTATGAACAGAAATCTCTGGCTGTAGCTCGACACACAAACCGCTCTTTCATTCTGAAGTGAGAAATGTCTGTTTGCACACATGACCTGAGGAGATGTACGCAGTACGACATCATCACAAACACACACACACTTTCATTTCCTGACAGACCACACCGAGATTTGAAGTTATTTTAAGTTTGTGTTTAAGTTGATGTCGATTTTTGGTTATTAATTCATCGATGTGTAATTCGCATGTTCTTTTAAACATGATTTATTTACTTTCATTTACTTACATGTTTAATTGGATTACAGGATTTAATTAATGTTCTATTTTGTTTGGTAAATTATGCATTATTTTACTTGCAGTTTTAGAATTTAATATGTTTTTAGTAAGTGCTTTATTTTGATTGTTCGTATTTTAAAAATTTATTTTAATTTTCCATTTTCATGATTTATTCCATTTTTAGTATGCTTTTTATTAATTTTTAATTTTACATTATAATTAAATTTTTTATTTGCTTTTATTTTATAATTCTTTTTTAATTTTATATTTGAATGCTTAAATAGATTTTAAGTCGCTATATTATTTTATTTGCTTTTATTCTTAAATTATTTATTTTAATTTGACATTTTTATTATTTGTTTATTTTTGTAAGTGTTTTATTTAGATTTTTTTTTTTTTACTTTTTATCTCTAGTAAGTAGTTTATTTTTATTTGCAGTTATTTATTTATTTAAATTGCACTTTAAAAAATAATATATAATAATTTAATTAGACTTTTTTTATGATTTAATGAATTATTGGCGTTCCTTTAACTCATGAACCCCAATTTTTGAGAACCGCTGGCTTAAATTATCATTAAAATAGTCAAAACCATGTACACACGATGCATGAATCCATGAACCCGCGTCTCAGTGTGTGTGTCCCTGTGTGTCCTCGACAGCAACTGGAGGAGAAGAGTGAGGATGAGGAGGATAAAGAGTGTTTGAAACAGGCCATCACAGCCTTACTGAACCTGCAGAGCAGCATGGAGCGCATCTGTTCCAAGAGCCTCGCCAAGAGACGCCTCAGGTACACACACACACACACACACACACATACACGCATATGCACACACACACACACACACAAACAGACTCACACAAATTCACACACTCATACATACACAGACACATAATCTCACACGCATACATACACACTCACATATATTCACATACTCACACACACACACAAACACACACACATACTCACACACATACTCACACTCACTCACTCACACACACACACTCACACACATACTCACACTCACTCACTCACACACACACACACACACACACACGTACTCTCACTCACTCACACACACACATAGACTGACATACACTCTAAAGCACTCTCACTCACATATACACACACACGCACACACAAATACACATACATAGACAATCTCACACGCATACTTACACACACACACACACACTCTCACACTCTCACACTCACTCACACACACACACACACACACACACTCTCTCTCTCTCTCTCTCACACACTCACTCACTCACTCATACATGCACTCACACACACATGCACACACACACAAACTCACAGACACACACACACACACACACACACACACAAACTCTCTCACACACTCTCTCACTCACACACACAGACACACGCACACACACAAACTCTCTCACTCACACACCAACTCTCTCTCTCACTCACACACACACACACACACACACACACACATACTCACTCTCACACATACACACATACATACACACACACACACACACACACACACAAACTCAGACACACACTCTCTCTCACTCACACACACACAGACACAGACACACACTCTCACTCACTCACACACACACACGTACTCACATACTCACTCTCACACACACATACACACATACATACACACACACACACACACAAACTCACAGACACACACACACACACACACACAAACTCAGACACACACTCTCTCTCACTCACTCACTCACACACACACACACACACACACACACGTACTCACATACTCACTCTCACACACACATACACACATACATACACACACACACACACACACACACAAACTCACACACACACACACAAACTCACAGACACACACACACACACACAAACTCAGACACACACTCTCACTCACTCACTCACACACACACTCACACACACACACACACACACACGTACTCACATACTCACTCTCACACACACATACATACATACACACACACACACGCACAAACTCAGACACACACTCTCTCTCACTCACTCACACACACACACACACACACACACACACACACACACACACACGTACTCACATACTCACTCTCACACACATACACACACACACACACACACACGTACTCACATACTCACTCTCACACACACACATACACATACATACATACACACACACACACAAACTCAGACACACACTCTCTCTCACTCACTCACACACACACACACACAAACTCAGACACACACTCTCACTCACTCACACACACACACACACACACACACAAACTCAGACACACACTCTCTCTCACTCACTCACACACACACACAAACTCAGACACACTCTCTCTCTCACTCACTCACACACACTGGTCTCCACCCATCAGCCCCTCGTGTGTTTCCCTCTGACCCTGAAATAGCCAGTGATCGTGACGAGGGAGTGTGTGTGTGTTGCGTCAGGGTTTGGGCGGCTCTGCTATTGTTGTTCTCAGAGAGAGAGAGAGAGAGAGTGAGGAAAGCGGCCCTTCATCTGCTGAGGGACTCGTGAGGACCTGACGTGTTCATGTCCCGTTGATCGTGTTTTAGCGGTTTTATGCGTATGTGGAAAGGATGGCGGCTCGTACGGTACGTGTGTTTTTGGAGAAATAAACGCTCTTGCTGTTCACGTCTGTGCGCTTCAACCAGAACCAGAGCTGACCATCATCATCATCATCATCATCATCATCATCATCATCATCTGAGATGTTTCATGTGTTGAAAAGTTGGGTAACTCGTTACACAGGTGTCATTAGTAACATGAACTAACAATGATAAATACTTCGAAAGCATTTATTAATCTTAGTTATTGTTAATCTCAACATTTACTAATGCATTATTGAAATCAAATGTTGTTTGTTAATATTACTTAATGGACCTGAGCTAGCATAAACTAAGTTGTACTAACATTAACACAGATTAATAAATATTATAACAAATGTGTTGCTCATTATAAGTTGACCAATGTTAACTAATGGGACCTTAATGTTAAGTGTTACTAAAGTTGATTTAATTAAAGGAGAACTCCGGTCAATTTTAACATTGAGCTCAATTTTTAGTAAATTTGGAGTGCTGTCAATACAGAGAACAACGACAAAAATCGGTGTTGCCTACACTGTTTTATCCTATTTTTAAAATTTGCACCCTATTGACTTGAATGGGGCAAGTTTTAAACCTGCTTTTATCCTCTTAACATATTTGATGTGTCATTACAAGTGCCCAGCCATGTTGAGTGATTCCTTAAGAGTGAACACGAGTGAATCTGACTGCAGTAGATGTGAAAGATATGAATAAAAAATGATGTTATATCAGCCAGCGCAAATACCTGTATTTAGTTCCTGTTTTCGGTAGAAGTCCAAAGTAGTCGATTGTCGAGTTCACGCGTGTGATCATAGCAACTAAACCTATGCGCGTGAACTCGACAATCGACTACTTTGGACTTCTACCGAAAACAGGAACTAAATACAGGTATGTGCGCTGGCTGATATAACATAATTTTTATTCATATCTTTCACATCTACTGCAGTCAGATTCACTCGTGTTCACTCTTAAGGAATCACTCAACATGGCTGGGCACTTGTAATGACACATCAAATATGTTAAGAGGATAAAAGCAGGTTTAAAACTTGCCCATTCAAGTCAATAGGGTGTAAATTTTAAAAATAGGATAAAACAGTGTAGGCAACACCGATTTTTGTCGTTGTTCTCTGTATTGACAGCACTCCAAATTTACTAAAAATTTAGCTCAATGTTAAAATTGACCGGAGTTCTCCTTTAAGATGATTATACAATAAGGTCCTGTGAGTTAATCCATTAACAATAAGCAATACATTTATTACAGGTTTTATTAGTCTTTGTTTATGTTAGTTAATAAAAAACACACAAAATAACTTGATTTCAGTAATGTATTAGTCAATTAACATTAACTAAGATTAATCAATGCTTTAGAATTATTGTTAGTTCATGGTAACTAACGTTAACGAATTAAACCTTCATATGAAGCGTTTCCGAAGACTCGTGATTTTTCTGACGATATCTTTAGTTTGAAAGTCGAGTGATTTCGATGTAAACTCTTCGTTTTACAGACTTTAAAATGTCTGAATGTGTTTAATTATTATTTAATTACTGAAGTGTGTGGAAGGTAAAGGCTCGTTCACACTAAGGACAATAATGATAAAGATATATGTAAATGTAAAACAGTAGCAGAGTCGACATCACAGTTATAAAGATGTCATTGGAATCTCACGATAGAGCTGATGAACGATAAAAACACCGACAGCCAATGAGAATCCATCCTGGTTCAAGCATTTAAAGGTGCAGTAAGCAATTTCTGAGAAACTGTTGATATTTGAAATCACCAAAATAAACACGCCCCCACCCAACAGGACCACACCCCTAACTTTATAGCCCCGCCCCAAATTCACAAATACGCTTTGCAACACAGGCTCCTCCCCCCTAATGAGTGGACACGCCCCTTACTGCTGATTGGGTGTAAGTGTGTTTTGTTGCTCAGTCTGTTCCACTCCCGGCGTTTCTCAGAAATCGCTTACTGCACCTTTAAATGCTCGACCTTTATAAAGCAGGATGGATTCTGATTGGCTGTCAGTGTTTTTTTATCGTTTTACGATTTCTGAGAAACTGTTGATATTTGAAATCCCCAAAACAGTCACGGCCCTACCCAACAGGACCACACCCCTAACTTTATAGCCACGCCCCAAATTCACAAATGCGCTATGCAACACAGGCTCCTCCCCCCTAATGAGTGGACACGCCCCTTACTGCTGATTGGCTGTAAGTGTGTTTTGTTGCTCGGTCTGTTCCACTCCCGGCGTTTCTCAGAATTGCTTACTGCACCTTTAAAGCGACAGACAACAAAATTCGAATAAACAACGCTGTCATCCGCAGGTGTGGACGTTGATATAGTTATGATTATTGTTCTTGGTGTGAACAGGCCGTAATAGTGCAGTGTCGCTCGTCCGCAGTGTGTGGCGCTCTTCAGTGAGAGAGAGAGAGTCTGCGGTGTCAACACTCCTTCATCTGCTCTGACGTGACGCGCGCGTGCTCGCGTCTTCACAAAAACATTCAGAAGTAAGATGCTCTTCGCTTTATAGAGAGTCTCACACTAGTCCCTCCGTCTTCATCCCCTCCATCCTGTGATTCGTAACAAAAATCTGAAAATCAGACTCCTATGAGAACGCCTTCTGGTAGAACAGTCAATCTGATGGTGTAGAAGTGTCTCTTTCAGGTCCTGGAGGGCTGTTCATCTTAAAAAGGACATCATATTACTATTCAAAGTCTTGATCATGTGTTCAGGCTCTACTAGATCATGAATGTTGATTATTCTCCTCATATTCTCCAGTGTTGCGGCTCCTCTCTTCCCAGTCTGTCAGTAACGCTCTGTTTACTTCCTGTCTCTATGAAGCCCCTCCTCCTGAAAAGCACACTGTGCTCTGATTGGTCGGCTGGGGCAGTGTGTTGTGATTGGTCGAGCGCTTCGAGTGTGTTTAGGAAATGCCCCGCCCCTTTCCATAACCACCAGTTTAACACACTACTAACTAACTCAACCAGGCCCCGCCCCTTTATTCTGCATATGAATTATTTAAATGAAGAATATTGTGACGTGTTCCCGGAAGAAACTCGAGACTACAATGGAGGCGTTTCAGGAGTTCAGAAACACTGATGCTGATATAGAAGAACTCCCGAGGGACTCTGGAAGCTGATTGGACATTTAAATCGTGTTATTTAGATGTTGATGGTTACGAGGAACTCCAGGACTTGGTTTAGTGTCGTGTGTGGAGCTGATTTATTCCCCTTCCCTTCTGTTTGCGTCAGCTTTAGTGTGATATTTGAATGTCTTTCATTACATTCTTCTTAGTTAGTTATTGACATTTTCACGAATTGATTTGATTTGATTCATAAACTCTTGAATCTGATTGATTGAAAAATCTCTCTGAACTAAAGCTGTAAACTGAACCCTGTCGGGTCGGTACATTACTATAATATTGATGTATTCACACATTCTTTAAATAATGAAGAGCAGGGTAAGTAACATAATTAATATGTAATATAGTGCATTTATTTATCAAAATGCTCCTCTCTGGAGTTATTTTTCTAGCTAACTATCAAGTTTATGGTATTTTCTTAGGTAAATAATGTTACGCTGTTTTACTCTGAACGATTACATTAAACATGATTGATTTCAGTAAGTCGTTCTGTATCTTTCAACATTCCTTCTGATGTTCATTGATGTTTTAAATTAGAATATGATGCAAAAGTTCATTTATTTCGGTAATTCAACTTAAAAGCTGAAACTAATATATTATATAGACTCATTACATGCAAAGTGAGATATTTCAAGCCTTTATTTGTTATAATTTTGATGATTATGGCTTACAGCTTATGAAAACCTTTCACAATATTCTAATTTTGAATTTGGGGGGATTCATAAGCTGTAAGCCATAATTATCAAAATTATAACAAATAAAGGCTTGAAATATCTCACTTTGCATGTAATGAGTCTATATAATATATTAGTTTCACCTTTTAAGTTGAATTACTGAAATAAATGCACTTTTGCACCATATTATAATTTTTCCAGTTTCAACTGTAAGCTCTATAGAGAAGTGGTACTTTTTGTCATAAAACTGAATGAATTTGAAAAAGAGAGACTTTTTCATATCATAAAAAGCACTGTGGTGATTATTGGTGGTACAAATAATGTTTTTGTTCACACATCAACTGAAATAAGCAGACTAAAAGACACATTTTGGGATTTGAGAATCAAAATGAAAAACAGGTGAAGTCGATTAATCAATATTGTGAATTGACATCAACACTGTCTCCTCGTTGTTCTGTCTCCCAGCGAGTCGGCGTGCCGCTTCTACAGTCAGCAGATGAAGGGCAAACATCTAGCCATCAAGAAGATGAATGAGATCCAGAGGAACATCGACGGCTGGGAGGGCAAAGACATCGGCCAGTGCTGTAATGAGTTCATCATGGAGGGAACGCTCACACGGGTGGGCGCCAAACACGAGCGCCACATATTCCTGTTCGACGGGCTGATGATCTGCTGCAAGTCCAACCACGGCCAGCCTCGTCTCCCGGGAGCCAGTGTGGCCGAGTACCGTCTGAAGGAGAAGTTCTTCATGAGGAAGGTGGGTACTGATCGGCACGTGGGTTTTTCGACTGCCGGTGCCGATATAAAAGTTTGAGGCACTAATGTGGTTAATATGTGCTTTATAAGTACTAATAAACAGCCAATATTATAGTTTTCTGCATGCTAATAAGCAACTAGTTAATAGTGAGAATTGGACCCTAAATTAAAGTTTTACCAAACATTCTATATTTTATACAAAATAAATAATTTGCACTATAAAATCAAAGCCAAATGTATAAAAGCATGTTGTGTTCCAAATTTGAAGTTGAAATCACAAAAATTGAGGTTCCGGTGAGATTTTGTGTATCAGAACTAGCCACCGGTGACGCCCACATTCCATTAACTTTTTATTGTGCATTCACCATTCATAATTTAATAAATTTCGGTCAAAATTGTTATTCTGTTTGGCCGATATGTGTTGGAAGTGGTCTGTTATTTTGACAGTGCCAGGACTTTTATTTTGACATAATTGTCGGAAGCAGACTTTTATTTTGACAGCGCCTGAGCTCAGATGCACAGGAGCTCCTATTCTGAATCTTCATTAGTTTACCCTTGTGGTTTAACAGTTCTATCTAAAAGATTGGACAGAATATTCGACAATTTGTGAATTGATTTGTGATAGAAGTCAAAATAAAAGTTTATTTCCGCGTCCGACATGTATCAGCCAAATTTTGGCACATATTGGCCAAAGAGAAAAACTATCAGACCCTCAGACAATGTCAAAATAAAAGTCTGTTTCTGAAAAATATCAGCCAAGCATAAAAACAGGCGCTCGGATACTGTCAAAATAAAAGTTTACTTCCGACATTTATCGGCCAGACAGAAAAACTCTCAGGCACTCAGACGCTGTCAAAATTAAAATCAGCTTCTGGTACTGGCCAAACAGATAAACTCTCAGATGCTGTCAAAATAAAAGTCTGCTTTTAACTCGTATCGGCCAAACAGAAACTCTCAGGCGCGCAGATTCTGTCAAAATAAAAGTCCTACCACTGTCAAAATAAAAGTCTGCTTCAAACACGTTTCAGTCAAACCTTAAAACTTTAGATGCGATGGTTAAAAAAAGCAGAATATTGGTCGACCACTAAAGCTGTGTGACTGAGTCCTGGATCTAAACGTCCACATGTTCTTCAACAGGTCCAGATCAACGACAAGGACGATAAGGAGGGCGAGTACCGGCACGCCTTCGAGATCATCCTGAAGGACGGGAACAGCGTGGTGTTTTCCGCCAAATCTGCGGAGGAGAAGAACGGGTGGATGGCGGCGCTGATCTCGCTGCAGTATCGCTCCACGCTCGAGCGCATGCTGGACACGGCCATGTTGCAGGAGGAGAAGGAGGAGCAGATGAGACTCCCCGGAGCCGAGGTGTACCGCTTCGCACAGCCAGACTCCGAGGAGAACGTCGTGTTCGAGGAGAACGTCCAGTCCAAATCCGGCATTCCCATCATCAAAGCGGGGAACGGTGCTGAAGCTCATCGAGAGGTTGACCTTCCACATGTACGCTGGTGAGTGACGCTCATACGACCACTCGCTTTTTAAAAACACGTCTCTTCTGCTCACCAAGGCTGCGTTTATTTATTTATTACAATTTTTTTTTAACGAAAAACGGTTAAATATTATTCCAATGCAAAGCAGCTGTTTTTCTACGGAACTGCAAGGTAAAAAAATAAATAAAAGAAACATAAAATTACTTATTATGTTGAAATAACGAGATATTATGTCGAAATAACGACTTATTTTGTCGAAATAACGACTTATTTTGTTGAAATAACGACTTATTTTGTTGAAATAACGACTTATGTCGAAATAACGACTTATTTTGTTGAAATAACGACTTATTTTGTTGAAATAACGACTTATTTTGTTGAAATAACCACTTATTTTGTTGAAATAACGACTTATTTTGTTGAAATAACGACTTATGTCAAAATAACGACTTATTTTGTTGAAATAACGACTTATTTTGTTGAAATAACGACTTATTTTGTTGAAATAACGACTTATTTTGTTGAAATAATGACATGTTGAATGACATGTCGAAATAACGACTTATCTTGTTGAAATAACAACTTATTTTGTTGAAATAACGACTTATGTCGAAATAACGACTTATTTTGTTGAAATAACGAGATATGTTGAAATAACGACTTATGTCGAAATAACGACTTATTTTGTTGAAATAATGACATATCGAAATAACGACTTATCTTGTTGAAATAACAACTTATTTTGTTGAAATAACGACTTATGTCGAAATAACGACTTATGTCGAAATAACGACTTATTTTGTTGAAATGACGAGATATGTTGAAATAACGACTTATGTCGAAATAACGACTTATTTTGTTGAAATAACGACTTATGTCGAAATAACGACTTATTTTGTTGAAATAACGACTTATTTTGTTGAAATAACGAGATATGTTGAAATAACGACTTATGTCGAAATAACAAGATATTATGTTTAAATAACAAGATATTATATTGAAATAACAAGATATTATGTTTAAATAACAAGATATAATATATTGAAATAACAAGATATTGTGTCGAAATAACGACTTCGAAATAAAGAGATATTGAGACATTTTTCAGCATCATTAATCTGGTCTTCAGTGTCACATGATCTTTCAGAAATCACTCTAATATGATGATTTGGTGCTCAAGAAACATTTATGATTATTATTATCAGTGTTGAAAACAGATCATATTTTTGTGGAAACTGTGATACATTTTATTTTTCAGGATTATTTGATGAATTGAAAGTTCAAAAGAACAGCATTTATTTGAAACGGAATAATAATGTAACAAAATATATGTCTTTACTGTCACTACTGATTAATTTAATGTTTCCTTGCTGAGTAAATTAATTTTTAAAAAAAAATATTCTTAGACCCCAAACTTTTGAATTGTTTCCACAAAATATTTTTTTATGTTAATTTAATAATTTTAGTTATTTGCTAAATTTTGCACAATTTTTAAATAAAAAGTTGTCTAGTTAACGCACTGTGTGAACTCACATCAGCAAACAACGAGTAATTGTATTTTTATTAATTTACATTAGATTAGTAAATGCTGTGAAAAATATATTGCTCATGTTAGTTCATGTTAACTAATGCATTAATTAATGTTTTACTGATGACACATTATTGTAAAGCGTTACGCTGGCTTGTCTCTGAGGAACCAGTGTTCACATATTATTATATTTTTACAAATATTTGTAAAAATGCTTCTCCAGTGAATCACAAACAACTGCTTCTGAATATTGAGTATCGGGACTCGGTTTGACCCAAGCTAGCGCTGATGTCGGGTTGTGTGTGTGTGTGGCGTGACGCGGCGTGTTCTTTCACTGCTGGATGTTGAGCAGTCAGTCGTTCCTGCGCCAGCCACCGCTAATGCGCATTACTGATTTATTTCACAACCTCGAGTCTCGACAACAACAACAACAACATCACAGTGAGCGCAGAGACACTGAGCACATCGCCTCCTCAGCACTGCAGACGTGTGCTCGCGAGTCGCGTACGTAACGTGTGTGTGTGTGTGTGTGTGTGTGTGTGGGATAAACTCTAAACAGCTGATCAACTCGACCCAAATCACTCAAGCTCATGAAGGCAGAACAGTAACAAAATGTTAACGAGTCTATTAATAGAGCAGTGTTTCACACACACACACACACACACACACACACACACACACACACACACACACCCCCGACCGCGGTTTATCTGCACATGATCAGCTAGGTTTGGGTTCGATGGGTGAATCTGAACCTGTCAACAACATATAGAAGTGTCTAGAGAGGATATTTGTTTTGAATGACACTACAAGTTTTTATTAAACTATCAAAATATGGTGCAAAAGTTCATTTATTTCAGTAATTCAACTTAAAAGGTGAAACTAATATATTATATAGACTCATTACATGCAAAGTGAGATATTTCAAGCCTTTATTTGTTATCATTTTGATGATTATGGCTTACAGCTTATGAAAACCTTTTCACAATATTCTAATTTTGAATTTGGGGTTTTCATAATCTGTAAGCCATAACACGGCTGCTGTTGGTTACGGGGGGAATGTGACGTGTGTGTGTGTTCGGTTGAGATTGACGCAGATGTTCTGGGTCACTCGATGGGTGTTATCTCTTCACACACACACACACACACACACACCAATAAACTTCCTCCGCAGAGACTCGGGGTAAATATAGCACCCAGTTTTCCACTGGAACCTCCAGCAAATACTGGTTTCTAATAAGGCAGAGGAAACAGAGTGTGTGTGTGTGTGTGTGTGTGTGAGTGTGTGTGTGTGAAGGGGAAAAGGTGTGTCCCGTGCAGCTCATTTAGGGTGTGGATGAGGGTTAATGATCATTAGTGAGTGTGTGTGTGTGTGTGTGTGTGAACTTTCTCTCGGTCCCAGACACTAGGATCACAATCTGCAGGCCCTGAGTCTATTTTAGGTGTGTGTGTGTGTGTGTGTGTGTGTGTGTGTGTGTGTGTGTGTGTGTGTGTGTGTCTTGTGCGTCAGAGCCGTGAGTCTGTTTCCTGGCTAGAATAATTCCAGGCCGATTGTTTGGATTTGCTCACTGAGCTTCTATTGTTCCCTTCGGCCCGAACACAGATCCATCAAACCCAGAGTACAGGCGACACACACGCCGAGACGCGTCCCAATGATACAGCTATCGATGATTATTCTGACAAAGTGTGTGTGTGTGTGTGTGTGTGTGTGTACACTGCCTGTGAAGAACAAAGAATTCACTGGGGGCAGGTCAAGAGGAAAGTGTAAAGGTATGCTGAAAACCCATAAGATGTTTCATTTGCATGTACATACGTTGAGAATTACAGTGG
>JARPMJ010007494.1:0-42435 GCA_033366665.1 Phoxinus dragarum | reverse complement strand
CGCTCGCTGGCGCGGACATTCAAGGTGTGGATATTTCCTTCAAGTGATAGGCTTGGTGAGTGAAATTATATTTGTAGCTATTATCTTATATATCTATAATTTTATTTCGATTTTCTGTCTAAAAGTGACCAAAAAGACATTTAACTCCAGCTCACCATCGGTGTCGCCAAACTGCTCTGTCTCCAAAATGTACGTACGCATGGGTCAGAGTTTGCGTGGAGGTGCGCATATTTTCACGTCAAGTTTTTCTTTATAAATCCCACCTTTTGCGCAGGAACTGGCGTACCAACCCGATCTCACGGCAATTCGTACGAATTTTACGAGGTGGCTAATTCGTACCAATTCATACGACCTCACTCGTACGAATTTGTACGTTTTTTGCTAAATCGTACATATTTTACGATTTGCCAAAATCGTATGAATTCATACGAATGACCTACTCCTGACCCCGCCCCTAAACCCAACCGTCACGTGGGTTTAGACAAATCGTACAAATTCGTACGAGTGAGGTCGTACAAATTCGTACGAATTAGCCACCTTTTAATCACTCGTACAAATTCGTACGAATTGGTCGTGAGATAGCGTTGGGCGTACGCATGTTTTCAGCCCCGTTTTGTGCGTACGCAAGCTTTATAAATGAGGCCCCAGGTCTGCAGCCTACCCATACTCCAAAGGGCAGGACAGAGACGCACCCAATATACATAGACAGACATTCTTTCCATTTAACTCATAATTTAAGTCATTCCAGAATGTATATGATATATTTATGTGTGTATGTATGTCCCCCAACCTTATATTATCCTAGTTATGACTTTTTAGTTGTGTTAGTTAAACTCTAAGTGCTTATGTAAGAATGTATCTCTACTTTTGTATCTTCCAGCCATATCTTTCTTGGTACTGAATTAAACCTCTTGGTTTGGCTTAGCTAAAATATATATATATATATATATATATATATATATATATAGTAGGTTACGATAAAAAGTATTTTGGAGTAAAAATGACCAATTCTGACACCATCATAAAACATGCAAATTAGGATGTCAGAAGGAGACAAAAGAAACTCTCTCCTCGATAAAAGTTCCTGACTACTATTGGTAATTTCACCCAAAATAGGTGTGGACGGAATCATACTTAAGGGACGATGACAAATAGCATGCTTAGTCTTTCTTGGTTTTTTTAGTCTTATATATACATATATATGTATTCTTTGTTTAAGTGTAGTCGTTAGTATTCATAGTTTCATTTATTAAAACCCATTATACGGTTGATTGTCTCTGAGATGTGGCAAATTAGCTCAAACTCAGCAGTGTAAACTACAAAAAATGCAAAGCGGTAATGGCATGCACATGCTTTACAAACCCAGTCAACACTTTGATCTCACAGTGATCTCTCCATATGATCACAATGTGAGGTAACAGTGAGTTAAAAGTGTAACCGCACTGTGCACTCATATTATGGTCACAATATGCTAAAATGTTATTGGACGTGGACTCCAACATCACTCAGATGTCAAATTTTGGTTGAAAATTAAAATTGGGTTGACGGCTAAACATTTTTCTGATGTCAGGATCCAACTTTATTAAACAACTCCACAAATAGCATTACCAGCTTCACTTATTAGAAAACAGATTTACTTCTGTCATATGTGTTCAACAGTCCTTATTGAAATTAACAGAGGTTTAGATGTTTCTTGATGTTTTAATGCTAGTTTTTCTCTGGCTGCTATAACTGTTTGTTATGGCAAGAACAGTAAGAGGAAATGTGATCAGATGATGTCATCTACTTGATGATGATAACAACGATATAATCATAATCAAGGGGTTTCAAACTTAGTGTGCACAGTTTTCTTTTAAATATTTATTACTCCAGATGTTCTGATTAAAATGCTGCATAATCTCAGGATTGTTATGATCATTTAAAAGTGATTGAGATTAGTCCATGGATGAAAGCAGGCCACTAGATTATGATAATATCTTCATTACCAACAAGTAGCCTACATACTTGATCACATTTTCTCTTTCTATAACACACAACAGCCAGAGAAAAACTAACATCAAATAGTCAAGGCCAAAGAGCCCAACTAAAGCAAACACTGACCTCCATAATGGTGACCAAACCAAACAACTACTTTCAAACCAACTTCGACATCTAAACCTCTTTTAAGAGGATCAGTCCTGTGTCTGCTGGGAAACTCCTCTACTTGCTAAACCCTTATAATAATGTTAGGGGATAATGTTCTATCAATGTAATCACTAAACATTTTAAAAATGTTTTTAGAGACTGTTATCCTACTTTTTAGGAGAACATTCTGGTAACAAAAATAAAATTAGCTACAGAAACCATAACATAATATAATGCTCTCAAAACATTCATAGAACAATAACATTTCTAGCTGGGATGAGCTCATATTGCGGCCATGAGCACACAGTGAGTGCGCTGTGAGGTTACACTTTTAGCTCACTGTGAACTCACATTGCTCACGTTGTGACCACATGATGAGATCACCGTGTTGACTGGGTAACGATAGTTTAGATTGATAGATTGTTTCTATCATCCTTTATACTTAGGCCTAATCAAAATTCATCATCATTTTTTTTTCTGATACAAAAAGCAGAGAAGTACAAAAATCCCTCACTAGGGTAAAATTATTATTGGTTAATTTAACAGATTTAAAAAAACATGCTACCTAAAAATGAATCAATGTTGTCTTTGTTTACTTATGTAATTTGTTGAGATTATCTTCATTTTCTAGGTTTTTGTGAAGTTTGTTCTCAATTTCCATCATAGCACTGCAAAGACTATTCAGTCTCCAGTTTAGGTTGAAATCTCCAGAGAATTTCTGAATCTGAAGATGAATCGTTCATTCAGTAAAGCCTCCCAGAAATCTTTAATACGAAATCTTTAATATGAGATCTTTCAGCATCGTTCCATGTGATTTTGCTGCATGAGACAGATTTCTTTAGTTCTTGAATATTGTCACAGTAGTTTGGGTTTGGTGGTGCCATGGGTGGGTTTCCCTCCCAAAGATGAGCAAAATACTTCACATCATTCTGAACATCAAATTTAATGACATCACTGAAACTTTCTGCATCACAGACTTCCTCTTTAGCAGTGAGTTTTGTCATCTCATCCAGTGTCTCCTGCAGTCGTCTCCTTCCCTCCATGTTTTTCTCTCCAGCTGTGACGTCTGAGACGTTCTGATGCACAAACACACAGCTGGGATTCAGACTGACCTTCTTCATCCAAGGACTGAAGAACAATCTAAATAATGTCCTGTAGCAAAAATCCAATCTTTTCGTAATTTTTTTAGCTTCATAGATCATAAAACTTTTATATGTAATGTTTTTTTTTTTATGTCTTAAACCTATTGTATCCAGTGTACTCTAATATTTCTCCATGGGTGTAGATTAATTTAGACTCTCTGTGGTGTGTGATATAACTAAAATCAGATTGTTATTTGAGGAGAATCCCAGAGTATTTTTTTTTATCCATTAGAGGAATTTATCCAAACTCTCAATGGCTTTCTGTTTTGTGAAACTTCTCCATGCAGCTGGTATCTCACTCTTCCCCTGAAATGTTTTACTGTGGTATTTTTCCAGATTTATCTGGAATCTGCACACAAACCACTTCCAGTAGGCCAGTTCTGAGTGGCCAGAGCTCAAGCTCCAAATTACATATTTAGGTCCTGCAATTTTGATTTCTTTCCAAACAAATCTTCCATCTGGTGTATAAAAATTCAGATCACATGCCACTAAATTTGTGCAAATATCAGTACGGCGATCCCCTGTTGAATTTCCATTAATTCCAGTCACTCTGTGGAAAGCAACACTGTGATCTCCATGATGGTTTTCTATGATATTGGTGCAGACGGCTCCACAGAACGGACACTGAACCCAACAGCACTGACAGAAGTGATCAATCAGAAGCTCATCTGGTCTAAACTTATAGTCCAGATTTGCAGGAAATTTCTTTGTGTGGAATCTACTGATGATATTGGACATTATAGCAGGAAGTTCTTTTCTTATCACATCTTCTAGGAGTTTGAAATCCTCAACATCATCATGTTTGACTCCACTGAGATCTTTTTCAGTAAAGATCAGCTCATCTGAGAGCGGCTGTGTGAAACTCTTCAACCACAAACCAGCATCTCCTCTGTTCACTTGAACATGTTCAGTAGATCCATGTGCTGCTTTTATTAGCTTCTGCTGCAGGAGTTCAATGTTCTCCTTCATCTTGTGTAAAACACTGACATTGAATTTATCAGTGATGTACCGATTGACTTCATCTCTGATGAAACTCTTGAAGTGATCTCTGGGTTTATAAATGTAGTTCATGTATTTGTTGAAATCCTCCTCTTCCGCCAGTGTCTTCAGGATGTGTTTCTCTAGATTTGATCTGTTTCCATTCAGAGATGAACAGTTTGATCTAATTTCATCTGTCAGATCTCTGGCAGTCTTCTTGTAGACACTCTGCTCAATGGGCTCTTTAAGTTTCTGACAGATGATCTCTCCAAAAATGGCAGCTGATGTTGCTCCATGACAGTATTTCTGGAAAATACTATAGTACTTTGCTCTCTTTTTCTCCAAATAGAGAAGAGGGTCATTGGCGTCTCTGAACAGTCTGTGTTGGTCAGTGATCATCTTGTTTGCTCTCTTAAAGACTGAATAAACCAAATCAATGAAGAATTCATTCTCAAACTTATATTTCTCTAATCCTTCTTCATGTTCTGTTACTCTCTTCTTGATGTAATCTGTGAGTTGTTGAATGCAGCTGATGTTGTAGCCCATCATTGAAATGTTAAATGACTGAATCATTCTGTCTGTCTGCTGAACAACATTTGTGACTAATGATCTTATTTGGGTTTCTTCCTCTTTAGAGAAACTTAGACCAATCATCATTTGCTGGAAAAATGTATGAAACCCTTTTAACCTGGATTCTGGATGTTCTCTGGATTTCTTAAATAAATATTGTGAATAACTCTGCGCATTGAAAATATCTCTGTGAGGAGATCCTACAATGAGGATTTCATAAACGTCACTGAGGATCTCTCTCACATCTCTCATTATGTCAATGTCTCTGATTACTGGAGTGTCTCTGATGATCATATTCACACTCTGTTCCCAAAACAATTCAAACTCTTTCTTCAGTGTTTCTTCGTCATTTGTTTTGTCTTTGAGTTTTAAGGCAAGTTCTTTGCTCTTTTCATAGAGAGTGTTTTCATGATGTGTCTTCAGAGCATCAATCTTTTTCTTCAGGTCTCGCTGCTGGAGAATCTCGTTTAATTTCCTCTTTGTTTCTTTCACAATGTTTTCCTGAACATCTTTGATTTTGATTTCAAATGATGTTTTCCACTGAATCAGTATATCTTTATCTTTGTCTTTCTCAAAGAATTCAGACATTGATTTCTCCACTTCTTCACTTGTCTTCTTCAGTTCTGTTTGAAGATCAGTTTCCTCAACCTCATTAATAGCTTCATTTTCTATGTTTTTGTGCAGTTTGTTCTCAATCTCCATCATGGCACTGCGAAGCCTCCAGGACCACTTGCTGTATTCGGTCTTCAGTTTACTGCAGGTCGCGACCTTTTGAGTTTGGAATAAATTATTAAGTAAGCAAAAATTAAGACAAGCCTTGAGATCTTGAGTTTGGCAAGCTTTGATGGGTTATTATTACTAGTAAATATGTGACTAACAGAAGGAACATGAAAGAGAAAGGTGACATGAACACTCACCTGTAGAGAATGATCAGTTTCAGAGCAGATCTTCATCATCTTCTCTTTCTCTCTCTCATATTCCTCTCTCCACTCCACTCGTCTTCTCTTTAGTTCATCTTCGTGTTGTTTTTTAAGGAGATTCAGTTTCTCTTCAAAAGTCTTTTGTTGATCTCCTCTCATGTTTCTTTCTTCTTTCAGTCTCTTCTCTAAATCCTGCAGTTGATTTTGTCTCTCTCTTTCTATTCTCTCTTTCTCTCTGATTATTCCCTCCATTTCACTCTTGAGTCTCTGAATCTGTTCTCCAGAAATCTGTTTTTCTCTTTCTCTCATTTTCTCAGCTTCTTGTCTTAGTTTTTCTGTTTGTTTCTTATGTTTCTCCCATTCTTCTCGTTCTCTTCTTATCTCTATTTTATATTGTTTTTCATTCTCAAAATCTTCTTCTCTTCTCTTTCTCTCTTCGTCATGATTATGTCGTTCTTCCTCCATCATCATCTTCATTCTCTCTTTTTCTTCTTCATGTTTCTTCATCTGATTCTCTATTTTGTCTTTTTCTGTGTTATATTTGATCTGAAGTTTCTCTTTTTCTTGTCTCATTTCCTCTATTTCGTGTTTAAATGTCTCTCGTTCTCGTCTCATCTCGTCTCGTTCTCGTCTCATCTCGTCTCGTATCTCTCTTTGAAGTTTCTCTTCTTCTCTTATTTCTCTTTTGAGTTCCTCTTCTCTTCTCTTTCTCTCTTTGTCATGATTCTTTTGTTCTTCCTCCATCATAATCTTTATTCTATCTTTCTCTTCCTCTAGTTTCTTCAGTTGTTCTCTTTCTCTGTTAAGTTGCTCCACTCTCTCCATCAGGATCTTCATCTGTTGTTCTTGTTTTTCTCTGTCCATCAGGATCTTTATCTGTTGTTCTTGTCTTTCTCTCTCCATCTGTCTGAACATCTTACACGAGTAGAAACTTTCTCCGTTTGCTTTCACCATGTCGTCTATCTTCTCCAGTAGATCAGACACCTGTGTTCGGTCTCCAGTCTGATTATTATTGAACACATGATATCTGTTTCCACACGCTTCAATCAGGTTTCTGACCACAGATCCAGGTTTTTCCAAACATTGATCAATGGGTTTGTCCTTCAGATCGTCTCCTCTGGTGAAGAGCACCATGGTGAACATTAAAGATTTCTCACCAAACGTCTCTTGGATGATCTTCACTGATTTTTGTTCTTCTTTAGTGAATCGTCCCAGTGGAACCAGTAAGAGAAACACATGCGGGCCAGGCAGGATCATGGAGATGCAGTGTCTGATTTCTCTCTGGATCTCTTCATTAGTCAGTTCAGTATCAAATAGTCCTGGAGTGTCGATCACGGTAACGTGTCGGCCGTTGATGTCAGATGTTTCTCTCTGACTCTCACTGGTCACTGATTCAAAAGATTGTTCTGCTTTAAAAGCTTCTCTTCCTAAGATGGTGTTTCCTGTTGCACTTTTCCCAACTCCAGTTTTTCCCAGCAGCACAATCCTCAGTTCATCTTCACTCTCTGTTGAACATGTAAAAGAGGAATACATCAGTTTTAAAGTCTACAATTTTTTTTAAAAGTTTGATTCTGTAATATGTAGTGTGATGTTTTCATATATAAACCTGTATTTTTATAAGTTCTGCTTTTTTAGCCCTTTATACACTTTCATATGGTCTGGTCCAGTGATGCGCGGGTTGATCCAAAATGTGCGGGTGCCTGCGGTCACCCGCGGTTACGAGTCATCCAAAAATATTTTTAATGATATTCGGGTCGCGGTCGGTCGGGTCGTTTGAAATAAAGATGCCAATTAAACCTTTGTAATTTATATAGTACTAGACACAATGTTATATGAAATACATAGGCCTACACTTTATTGGCTGAATAACTGGCGCGAAGATGACTCACGTCGCACAAGCTCAGTCTGCAGGTAGAAATGGATGCGGCAAGAGAAAAGGTGAAGACTGGGGAGTGGAAGCTCCGCAAATACACAAATAGAAAGAGCAAAGTATGGGAGACATTTGCCGAAATAATGAAAGATGATGACCAGAGTGCTGGCTTTGTCATGTGTACTTCTTGCGATGCGATTTACACATTTGATAGCCACAAAACTGGCACGACCAACATGGCGCGTCACAAGTGCGGCCGCGGGAAGCCATCACAGCCGAATAGAGCAGCGTCAGGCCAACCCAGGCCACAAACTATAGATGCCTTCATGCGCCCTGACCACACGAAAATTCCTCTTCAAGTGAAGAGTAAATTTGTGGATTATTGCGTGGACTTTTGTTGCACAGACCTGCGCCCCTTTGATATTGTTTCGGGGGAAGGTTTTACGAAAGTGGCCCAGGGTCTCATCAACATTGGAGCACGTTATGGCTCAGTCGACGCAAATGGAGTGCTTCCTCATAGGCAGACAGTCTGTGATCGAGCTAAAAAACAGGCCATGGTCGAGAAAGAAGCCTTATCCGAGGTTCTGAAGTCAGCGGTGCATGACAATGGAGGCGTTGCAATAACGACTGATATGTGGACTGATGATTTTAACAGAAGGTCCTACACTGTCTTGACGTGCCATTATATCACAGAGGATTGGAAGCTGGCAAGCCGTGTTATGTGCACAGTGGAATTCGATTGCACATTGCCCAAAACAGCAATCAACATCCACGAACAGATTAGTGAGCAGCTGTGTTCTTACGGGATCTCATTTGATCAAGTGGTGATCGTGAGTGACCAGGGCTCTAACATTAAAGCTGCCCTAAAAAAATATCACTGGATACCATGTGCAGCCCATGTTCTGAACACAATTCTGAAACATACGTTCAGTGGATCTGACATTGAGGAGGTAACGGAGATAATTGACGCGTGCAAGGGCATTGTCAAATATCTTAAAAAATTCAGTGCAAGCACCGCTCTCTCACATGGCTTAGTCCAAGAGTGTGAGACTCGCTGGAATAGCAAAATTGACATGCTCAAATCTGTGAGCAAGCAATACAGGGAAATTAACGAGCTACTCGAAAGCAGGGGGCAGTCAGAGCGCATGGAAGGCATATATCAAAACACGCTCACAACCGTGATAGATTTCTTGGAGCGTTTCAAGAAAGCATCTGAGGAGTTGCAGGGAGAGGACTACCCGACACTGCATTTAGTGATGCTGTGGTTTTACAATCTGAGCGCACACTGCCAACCAGTCTTTGGAGACCCTGAGTACATCGCTTTGCTCCGTACGCGCGCACTTGCTCTACTCCATCAAAAGTTAATCCTCACAGACACGCACAAAATCGCCCTCTTCCTCTGCCCCCGCTACAAAAGTCTCAAAATGATGACCGAGACTGAAAGAAAAAATCTCCACAAAATCGTTGGCAACCTCATATACCGTGTGTCTTTTGAAGCCGTGGACTCTCCTGAGACTTCAAACACTACAGCACCACGGACATCTACAGGCGAGGGTAAGTGGCTGCGTAATTAATGATGAATGGGATATTTCAATTTAATGCTGGTAAATGACATTATTCATTATGTTTTACCTTCTTTTTCCCTTCCATAGACGTCACTAACGAAAGTCAGAGAGAGAAAAGACAGAGTGGACTTCGCTGAATGGGCCGATGATGCCGCTGATGTGGGTCTAACGAATGAATTGGAGCGGTACCGTGCTGCACACTTTACGCTGGATGACTGTGACGAGGACCGGTTGCTTGAATTTTGGGAGAGACAGGCACCCACCTTCCCGAGGCTTCGTGCATTGGCAAGGAGGATCCTCTGCGTTCCAGCATCAAGTGCAGCCAGTGAGCGCACATTCAGCACCGCAGGTCGTGTCAGAGGCGAGAAGAAACCGTCTCAACCCAGGGACGGTTGATTCAATATTATTTCTACACAGCGCGAGGAAAGCTAAAAAATAAGTTGGCTAATCTTCTGTTTTAGGCCACCAACGGCACCTTATAGCCCCTTTAAGCCCAAGTTAGGCTTACTGTATCTGATTTAGGTTCCTGTGTTCGTTTTATGGATATATTTGTGTAGGCTAAACAATGCAGCACATTTTATTTTCTTATACAAATGCATATTTTGCGTTTATCTTGTATTAGGCTACTTTGTTTTTGTTTTTTTTACCAACAAGTGGCACCCTTTAGCCTTCTTTTTAAGCCCAGCTTAAGTTTAATGTGTGTTTCAGTTTTACTTTCATGGGTATTTGTGAACATTTATTTATGGATATATTGTAGCCTCAGTCTTTGGCTTAGCCTACCTGTTTTTGTTAGTTTAAAATGCGTTAATAAAGACTTTATTTACATATTCTATGCCTGCATTTTCTGCTTCTTAGAGCTTCAATATTGGGCATAGCCTGCATGTGGCAAAATAGCCTAAGCCTACTAATACTAGTGAGAAATCCTTATTTAACTTTTGAATGTTGAGCGCGTTATTAACTTTTTTAATGTTGAACGCGTTATTAACTTTTGAATAAATGGTGATGCGGGACAAATTTCCCGATTTCCCAACACGTTGAACTGAGCAATGCCATTGTACCGTTTTAATAGGGTACTTTTTATACGCATATAGTTCAGTAATGTCAGTTTTATGAATTTTTAGGGGGCGGGATTTTTGTTAGGAAAGTCGGGGAGACGCACACTTCAATTAGCCTAGACTAGATAAACACATGCAGCATCTTAATTGTTAACAAAATGAAACGAAATAAACGAAATAAAGACAAAAGCCACACACCCATTACCCATTTACTACTTTTAAAAAATGCGGGTCAGGAAGCGGGTCGGGTACAATATTATTTTTATTTGTTTTGCGGTCCGAGTTGCGGGCGGGTTATTGAAAACGTCGGTCAGGGGCGGGTTGTTTATACATTGACCCGCGCATCACTGGTCTGGTCTGGTATTAAGATGTTTGTTTGTTATATTATACTATATAGAGTGTGTGCTATAGGTTAGAGTGATGTCATTGTTAGTGATAATTCAGTGGTGTAGTCTAGTTTTTTGTAGTGAGTATACTGTGATTTAACCCCCTCTTAATCTCACCCTTGCCAGAGCAATATCCCAGCACCACCACACTCAATGCTTAAAGATACAGAATGCATCATGTACTTGGGAGCATTATTAAAGAACGTATTATCAACAGGTCAATTTATTATAAGCAACACAAGACTTTAACAGCCAATGACATTTATTATTATTATTATTAGGCCTACTTAAGTTATACCGAACCTTTATTTTGACTGGTTGTCGTAAACACCTTAGAGTTTCGCCCTGCGTCTCAACGTCCATACTATCCATCCTAAACAGTATGTGAGATTAAAATAAGTATGTCCCAACTCCCAAAGCATAGTTAAATGGTAAATGGACTGCATTTATATAGCACTTTCATAGACCCAATGGCCACCAAAGCGCTTTACATTTTGCCTCACATTCACCCATTCACACACCGACGGCGGTGTCAGCCATGCAAGGCGCCATCAGGCTGGTCGGGAGCAGCTGGGGTTAGGTGTCTTGCTCATGGACACCTCGACACTTGGTCAAGTGGAACCGGGGATTGCACCACCAACCTTCTGGTTTGTAGACAACCTACATGAACCACTGAGCCACTGCCGCACAAAGTTCACACTTTCAAAGTTCACACTAGTTGTCGACTCTTCTGCTACACACTCAAAAGTATGCACTTTTTCTTCACAAAAAGAGTACATACTTTTAGGGCGTAGTATAAGTAGGCGAACTGAGAAGCATCATTGGTGTGTGTATATGAAATGACTAATGTATGACGATAGTTTTATCCAGACTCCATTACGAATCTGGGTTTATCAAATTAAATGCTTGTGATGGAACTCTCACAGCAGCTCTGCGATGAAGTTCACATGATGTGTTCATGTTCCAAAATGAGACGCTGAAAACACCACAAGCGTCACGTGTGCTTCTGTGTGTGTGTAGTAGCAAAATTGCGGCGCTCAATCACGGGCGCGCAGAACATGCAGACTTCCGATTTCAATAGCAGTCTTTTTGAGCTTTGATATTCACAGACACTAGTCCATATCGAGATTTGATTCATTGTGCAGCCATATTTTTTATTTATTCATTCAAAAATGGCCAAATTCCGTGACGTTCTGTTTTATACCGTAAAGTTCCATTTGAGACTGGATTCTGCGATTCGATCCGTCGCTTCGTAACACAGAGAGGTGAATTTATGAATGAATGTGTGAAGGATCTGTCACTAAACAATGTTGGTAAGTATCCTCACGCTTTTTTAGTGGATATGCGGAAATCCTTGACCTTTCCTAGTGGGTATACGGCATATACCTGCGTAACACAGACTACACCACTGTGATAATTGGTTCTTGATAAATGACGTTCCACTGAGGAAAGTATATTGAAGAAGAACAATGACATTGTCTCAACTTCAGACAGACAGTTTAGTAATACTTACAATAGTATTAGACAGATTTCCTGGTCATTACCTTGTGACAGTAAATGTGTCTCTAATGAATGAATTTTCTTTTTCATCTCTTAAAATTGTAGCAGTTTTTTCATCTGCGCCTCCAGAAAATGTTCTGTGGAGAAAACCTCTCCTCTGTTTTCTTCCAGCAGCTGCTCAATGTTCTCCATCAATGTGGACACTTGTGTGGTGGGACCAAAGAAATTATGCCGTCCTCTAAACCTCTCAATGACAGACTGTGTTTCTTCATTGAGTTCTGCTGTCTGATGCTCTGAATTCTGCATTATGAGGATCATGATGTGTTTGTTGATTCTTGAGCTGAAAATCCTCTGGATCTCCTCCATTTCTGCTTTGTCTTCATTATTGAGTGGAGCATCAGGAATAATGAGGAGGAAAACATGAACTCCAGGATCACAGAGAGACACACAGCGGAGAGTCTGACGCATCACTTCCTCCTCTGAGAGCTGATTGACAGCTGGAAGCTCCACCACACTGACCACACGACCATGAAGCTCCACGCCTGATCTTCTGTCTTTCTGCTGCAGGATCAGCTCTGATATGGAGGATTTTAATGTGCCGTCGCTCCCGCACACAACCAGATTCAGCTTCTCTCCCTCTGAAACTGATAGAAGAGGAAGAAAATGAAAACACCTCTTATTATAGTTAATTCATCACAACAAATATCATCATAATATTGTCAAACTCACATCTTTCTGTTGCATGTTGAGTCATTGTGAGAAACATTGAAGCTTCAGCACAATCCAGGTGCCGTCCATCATTCATTTGCACAATGTCCTCAAACGTCTGCAGAAGATCATCAGGAGAGCTTCCCTGAAGACTGAAGTGTCTGTTGCAGCATTTCTGAATGATTTTCTGTAGGATGTCATTGGTTTCAGTTGGGTTTTGTGTAGTGAGCACCACAGTGTGTTGATAAACCCGCTCAGAGAAAGAGTCCAGCACCTTCTCCACACACTCTTGATCTTCTGCTGAACACTGCTCATGCTTGAGGAGCAGAACGATCACATGAGGTCCTGGATCAGACAGATACACACACTCGCTCACGGTCTGTGTGATCTGATGATCTGACATGTGTGTCTGGAGCAGCTGAGGACTGTTGATGACCATCACATGTCTGTCCTTCACTCTTCCTCCGACTCTCTCCACAACATCTGGAGGAGCTTCACTGTCAAACGCTGCTCGTCCCAAAAGGAAGTTTCCCACTCGACTGTTTTCTGACACACTCTTCCCCAGCAGAACAATCCTCACTGCAAAGAGTAAAATCAGACATTTAATATTCACAATCCTCACATCATACAAGAACACAGAGCACATGTGATATGTAACATTTATAATAGCAAGATCAAAATCACAGATCAAAATAACCAGAATCCACCAGTAGGTGGCGTTTTTTAAGTTGACTTCAGGTTCAAAGATCGCAGACGGCCCCAGATTATAGTTGTTCAACATTCACCTCACGTTAAAACATTACACTCTTACTTGATCTGGACAAACATAGCGTCATTAGAAAGATTAAAGATGGTTTGCAGTGATATCAGGGTGTATACAGTAATAAACAAGTTAAATTTAAGACTTTTTAAGACTTTTTAATACCACATCTAAATAAAATTTAAGACCAAACTTATGATGGAAATACATATCAAAAGTGTAAATATACAGTAATCTTTCCAAGTAAACACACTGATGTTTGTTCAAAATGAACAGTATGGTAACATGACAATCAGTTGAGTTTAAGAACATTTAGAAATGTGTGTAATGCAAAAAGATAACACAAAAATGTCATTGCGGTCCAAAATTATATTTATTATTACAATATTTTCAGAACATTTAGGTCCCATGAACAAATGCTACAATCAAGTAAATGTGAATAAATGTGTGTGTGCGTGTATCAGGGTGTATACAGTAATAAACAAGTTAAATTTAAGACTTTTTTTGCCTTAACGTGAGTTTGGTGTTTTTTGCTTTGCACATGCGATTCCACCGCTCTGATCCCCATTGTCCCAAGTTGAAAATTCTTCCGACCAGTGTTGTTTTTGGCAGCCCTTTTAGTTTTAGTCTTAGTCTTTTTGACGAAAATGCTTTTTAGTTTTAGTCACATTTTAGTCACTTATAAACTTGATAGTTTTAGTCAAGTTTTAGTCGACGAAAACACAAAAAGGTTTTAGTCAATTTTAGTTTAAAAAAAAAAGAAAGAAAAAAAGTAGGCTAGTCTTTAATAAATTAATTTAGGTTAAAAAGTATTGGAAATGGGCTTAGGTTAGACAGGTTGCAGCAAGTGTTGCAATTCATAAAACAACAGCTAACCTTAAAACCTTTGCATAATAAACTAGACTTTCTGAATAATTCGATTGGCTGGGTCCTTACATGCGCTTCGCGAGGCACACACGCACACTAGCAGACACACGCAAGGTCTCTCGCTCCCTTTCTCTGCTGTGCGCGCGCTACACAATAGTACACATGCGCGCTCTTGCTCGCTCTATCTAGATTTCGAGAGATTCAGATTTGCGGGCAATTCTGAAATTATCGTACATTATGGGATTTTTTTCATTATTGATCGTACATCGTTCAACAACGATTAGAATGAGGCATTGCTGATACTTTTTTTTTTAGCTCAAAACAGACCGATTTCACGCAAAATAGGCAGAAATGACATGCATTTTGAACGTCAGACTTATAATCATTTTCGTTCCATCTCGTCTCGTCAACGAAAACTCGAAAACGTCTCGTCATGTTTTAGTCACCTTAGAGCCATTTTTAGCTAGTCATCGTAACGTTATCGTCATAAAAAAAGGTGCGTCAACGAAATAATTGCGTTATCGTCATCGTTGACGAAAACAACATTGCTTCCGACACACAACGCAGTATGCTTCGTAAGCATTTCCAGGTACTGACCTTAACCAAGAATACTCGTTCTTTTCAAGCCAATTTTTATTGAACTTGCATTTCCCCATGTTGCTAGCAATATTAGCTACCTACTGTATCAACCGTTGCTGTAGAGGCTACACTCGCTAACGTAATCAAAAGCTGAGCAGTACGCTCTGTTACTATGGTTACGTTCTGAACTAACCATAAACAATGCAGCGCATAGACTACCGGGAAGAAATATATTTGGCTGAACAGATTGACGGCATTTTCGCGGTGACATGAGAAAAAATATTTAAGACCCATCAAATCTGAAAATAAGACAAAATAATACTTTTTAAGGCCTTATTTTCAGGAAATGTAATATAAGACTTTTTAAGACTTTTTAAGGACCCGCGGCCACCCTGGATATTCATTTCTTAATTTATGTCAGGAGTATGGGTGGGCGATATGGCAAAAATATCATATCACGATTTTTTTCAGGAAAATCACGATTCACGATATTCACGATTCCTTTTCATGTTGGTTTTACTATTTTGCACGTGACTGAGCATCACAGCCAAACTAATGTCCCTATTTTAAAAACAAAGCCTTAGGTAACAAAATATAAAATAAAAAAAGAATGGCAGACATTTAGGCCAAAGTGGCGAAGATAAAACATTTGTCATTTTCTTTGTTATTAAAAATTAAGAACAAAGATACTCATACACAACTTAATATACAAATTAAATAAACAGTGCTTTATTTTTTCAGCTACAGGTGTATTTAACAGCATTGAAGAAAGTAATTAAATGAACAAATATGAAAATAAAACACAACATAGACTTCACTGTATAAATTTTACATTGATTCTTATTAAAGCTACTATTAAAGTTCTCAGTCAAGAGTGAGTGAGATGCTCTTTGTATTTTGTTGTTTTATTAAAGGGATACTCCACTTTTTTTGGAAAGAGGCTCATTTTACAACTCCCCCAGAGTTAAACAGTTGAGTTTTACCGTTTTCGAATCCATTCAGCCGAACTCCGGTTCTGACGGTACCACTTTTAGCATAGCTTAGCATAGATCATTGATTCTGATGGGACCATTAGCATTTCTTTCCAAATGACCAACGAGTTTCAATATTTTTCCTATTTAAAACTTGACTCTTCTGTAGTTAAACCGTGTACTAAGATCGACGGAAAATGAAAAGTTGCGATTTTCCAAGCCTATATGGCTAGGAACTACTCTCATTCCGGCGTAAGAATCAAGGAACTGTGCGGCCGTACCATGGGTGCAGGCGTAATGATATGACGAAGCACCTGAAAATAGTCCCCAGCTCGGTAACTTCCAACATGACCGGGACTAAGTTTGTGTAGTTTTTAGGTGGCAAATTAGGTTTCCTGTGCGATTAGCCATGGTTCTGTGCGTAGTAAAGGGCTGTGATAGTAAGGCGAAGGTATATTCTACCGTAATGTTACACCGAATACCAACGAACAAAAAGAAACTAAAAAATCAATGGTTGACTGCTCTGAACATTGATCTAAAAACGCAGATAGAATCTATCAAAAAATGGCGTGTTTGCTGAAAGCATTTTGGACCAGATGACTATAAAGAAAACACGGACAGTAGCCTACGGTACAGCGTCTAAAGGATACAGCCACCCCAACAATCTTCAATGTACAGACAGGTCCAAGTGCATCATCATCATCACCCATGGCTGTAAGTAGCCTACCAGTGATGCGCGGGTCAATGTAACGTTATAAACAACCCGCACCCGACCGATGTTTTCAACTAACCCGCCCGCAACTCGGACCGCAAAAAAAAGAAAGAAAATATTGTACCCGACCCGCATTTTTTTAAAAGTAACTTAGCAGGTAAACTTATGATCATCTTAGCGTTATGGGCTATAGACGGAGGGGGGCGCATTTTTCTGAATGCTGTATGATATCGCCTAGTGTTTTTTTAATAAAGGCTTGATTTATTCATTTATTTCGTTTCATTTTCTTAACAATTAAGATGCTGCATGTGTTTATCCAGTCTAATCGAAGTGTGCGTCTCTCCCCGGACTTTCCCAACAAAAACCCCGCCCCCTCTCAGCAAATACATAAACTGACATTACTGAGCTATATGCGTTTAAAAGTAGCCTATTAAAATGGCACAATGGCATTGCTCAGTTCAACGCGTTGGGAAATCGGGCATTTTGTCCCGCGTCAGCTTTTATTCAAAAGTTAATAACGCTCAACATTCAAAAGGTAAATAAGGATTTCCCACTGTCATCTCTGACTGAGCTCGTGCGTCATCCTCGCGCAGTTATTCGGCCAATAAAGTGTACACGTACACCTATGTATTTAATAGAACATTGAGTCTAGTACTATATAAATTACAAAGGTTTAATTGGCATCTTTATTTCAAACGACCCGACCGACCGCGACCCGAATATCATTAAACATATTTTTGGATGACTCGTAACCAGTGTTGGGTGTAACGCGTTACAAAGTAACGCGTTACTGTAATAATATTACTTTTTTCAGTAACTAGTAGTGTAAGGCATTACTCGTCTGAAAATAGTAATATTATTACAATTTTCCCGAGCTAGTTACTTGCGTTACATTTGCCAGTAGCACCATCACACACAAGGCACACAACATAGAGAACAGAAGGGAAGGGGAGGAGGGCGTGAATGTAACAGGGATTGGTCTGGGTTTGGCACGAGGTATCATTTACCATCACCGATTGGTCGACACCCGGCAGTCAGCCGCAGAGCGGCATCCTCAAAGACAGATGGGGGAAAATGGAAGCGTCAACAACGGCAAGCTGAGGAAGGTTCCCAGCAACAGAAAGCTAGTTTCGACGGGTGGAGATTCAGTAATTATTTTGAATATGTTCAACGGAAGGAAAATAACTTGACGGTGAAGTGCACACTCTGCCCGGGGAGAAAGCTGCTCTCCACCGCTTCCGACAGCACGGACACATCAAGCTTGTTGCGAAGCGACAGAGTGACATGAACGAGCAGCCCCACAAGCAGCAAAAAGTTTAGACTTGTTATCCCATACGGAAATGTAATATATGTACATATATGAAATATACATATATGAAATATATCCACATATATAAAATATATACCATATATATGCCCGTATATAAAACCTATAAGAAAATGGAATAATTGACATATAAAACCAGCCCATATATTTTATGTATGTATAATAGTTTTTTTTTTTTTTACATACATGTCACATATATATAATTATCAGTTTTCAAATATAATTTGTGTAGTATTTGTTTTGTTTTTATGAGCTGGTCAAGAAGAGGTAAAATAATAATAAATAATACATTTTATTTATAAAAGATTCGAAAATGAAATGTGGATATGTAGACTTGATCTGTAGACTTGAAATAAATAGTTAAATAGTAAATAGTTTGGCATATATAATAATAATTTAACATTTCCGTATGGGATAAATTGACAATCAAATTTATTGATTGTTTGCACCAGATGGTGTTTGTTAAACATTGAGGAAATTAATACTTGTTTTTTGTACTTGATTGCACAAGGACAGTTGTTTGTAGTTATTTGTGCTAGACAGTGCCAGTCTGTTGTTGGCGTAATAAAGACCCTTAAGAACACTCCTCCTTTGTATGTTCTCCCTCCATCTGATGCATCTCAGGCAATTATAAAGTAATTAAGAAAAAAAATGTAACTAGTAATATAACTAGTAATATAACTAGTTACTTTCTCCAGGGAGTAATAAAGTAATGTAAGGCATTACTATTTTTGAGAGTAATATGTAATATGTAATATATTACTTTTTTGAGTAACTAGCCCCAACACTGCTCATAACCGCGGGTAACCGCAGGCACCCGCTAATTTTGGATCAACGTAACGTACAACGTACATCACTGGAAGTACTGTATAACAATTTTACTTTTTGTAAAAGCACTGCCGTTGTTATCTTCCTGTGAAATGCAATCAGTGAGTGCTATAGGTTTCCTCGATCATTCGTCTTGTACAGTATAACGTTAGTAGTTTTGTTGTAGAGTTCTGGTGAGGTAGCGTATAGTTTAATTAACCCTTGTATGGTGTTCGGGTCTGTTTAGATGTTATCTAAATCGTCTCTCACAAATGTCTCCATGCTACAAGGCACGCTCCCTGTGCAAGCAGGTTGTCACGTTGGTTTGTTTACGGCAGGTGCTTCGTCATATCATTACGCCTGCACCCATGGTACGGCCGCACAGTTCCTTGATTCTTACGCCGGAATGAGAGTAGTTCCTAGCCATATAGGCTTGGAAAATCGCAACTTTTCATTTTCCGTCGATCTTAGTACACGGTTTAACTACAGAAGAGTCAAGTTTTAAATAGGAAAAATATTGAAACTCGTTGGTCATTTGGAAAGAAATGCTAATGGTCCCATCAGAATCAATGATCTATGCTAAGCTATGCTAAAAGTGGTACCGTCAGAACCGGAGTTCGGCTGAATGGATTCGAAAACGAAAAGTATCCCTTTAACAGGGATAGTTCTCCCAAAAATGTAAATTCTCTCAAGCCGTTTTAAACCCGAATAAGTCTCCCTCTTCTGTTGAAAATAAAAGTTATTCGGAGGAATGTGGGTAACCAAACAGTTGATGTACCCCAGTGACTTCCATAATAGTTTTTTCCTACTATGGTCAATGGGGACCAGCAACTGCCCGGTTAGCCACACTCCTCAAAATATCTTCTTTTGTGTTCAGCACAAGAAAGAAATTAATACAGGTTTGGAACAACATTAGAGAGTGAGTAAATAATGACAGAATTGTTATTTTTGGGGGTAACTGTCCCTTTAAGGACAAGCGGCAGCATGTTTACTATTAGGGCTACTGTCACTTTAAGATCTGCGCGCAACTAGTCTAATATACACGCATTTGACAAGCAGATTTTTTCTTAATTTTTTCAATTTTTCTTTCACTTTAGACATAACCAACTTTGTTTATGTAAACCTTGTGTGTATTTGACAGTATTAGCGCAATAAGACTCGAAAGATAACTTAGTCCAGTAACAGGCGCTGTTAGACAGGCTTTTAGTACATGTGCGCGTTGGGGGTTTGCGCTCAGAAAAGCGCCCGTTAGAACAGCGCATCAGCAGCGAATGACATGTTTAACCGGCAAGGCTTTAAAGCACATGCAAATAATGAACTTTTATAAACTACAGTGTCCCGTTCTGCATTTCATGTGGATATACGTCGCGCTGTACAGTATGTTGAGACGGAGGCGCCAGAACTGCAAACTGATAAAATGCACGATCCTACGATATTTCTTCAAAAGCAGATCGTGGAGACATTTTAATCGTCCACAATCAAAAAACGTAATATCGCACACCCCTAGCTGACACTATATGTACATTCTGTGAGTGAGATCCCTCTATGGGCGGGCTGAAAACATGCGGAACAGCGCCTTCTACTGAATAAATGATGAGCTAGTGTTTGTAGTCTTACCCTTATTCAAAGAAATTGGACTTCCTGCTTTTTATGACGCAAAATGACGATTTTTGCGTCATAAAAAGCAGGAAGTGGAACACTTAAATCCTTATTTCTCCCATCTCAGGGGAAAATAAGGGAATAAACCATGACCATTTGAAAATGTGACTGGGTTTCTAAAGATACAAAGTCTAATGCAAATGGGTGAAGTGTTCCTTTAAGTTTAAAGCCCGAGCAGACCTCTATTGTAAAGGAATATTTACAATAAAATTACCCAACTATATAATTGCAAGAGAATGCAAAAGCATTGAAATAGATTTTTTTTCTCTCATCTCATATTTTTTCCACCACCATGTCCCTTTAGATGCTGCGTAGATTGCATCACATCCCTATTCCCTACAGATGATATAATTAAACCCTGCAACTGCTGACTGTGAATGAAACTTAATACACAGATCTCACTGACACAATGTAGTCAGAGTTCAAATATCAAACTTTCTAGCTGATCTCCACGAGTGAAGAGAATGATGAGTATTTTAACACTACCTTCACAAAAATCCCTCCTCGTCGTCTTCCCCATCCGAGACATCTTCACATGCTTCAAAGGGAATCTGGAGAAAGGAGTTAGTTGTCGCCACCCCAGCTTCGGTTTTGCTCCTTTTTTTGTATAAAAAGATATAAAACAAATTGAATGGCATTTTTCAACACTCACTTTACTCACTGTGGTTGGGCAGAGATTCAGCTGTTACAGTGAAACTTGTTTTTACTTTTTACAGACACTTTACATACAATAACAATAAATGTTTTATTCTAATCACATCTGTACATCGCTTAAACACTAGCTTTAGGGGAAAAACCATGTCATACAGGAGAATTTTTTTTCTAATAAAAAAATTGTGATGAGTAAAACATTATAATACAGATATCTCTTTCTGTAACTATTTCTTGCTGTGACGCTGCATTTGAATCTCTAAAGACAGTCAGTGAGAGCAGACTTTGACAATTTGTCACGATGTGTTACAAATAATATTTCCCCCAAATATTTATAATATTTTGTGTAATAACGACTCCTATTATACTTACCTATTGAGTCAGGGTATGTTTCACATATTTTGGTAAGCAGCACTTGAACTTGTCTTCTATTCTTGTTGTTGAACACGTGGTATCTCTGATCATATTTCTGAAAGTGTCTCTTCAGTGGTTTAATGAATTCATCTATTGACATCTTTTCTTCCTCCAGTTCGTCTCCTCCAGTGAAGAGAATCCAGGTTTTCTTCAAGCGCTCTTCTCCCAGCAGCTCCTCAATCTTTTCCACAGTTTTTCTCTCTTTTTCAGTGAATCTGACGGCTTTGATGACCAGCAGAAACACACAGGGACCAGATTCACATCTCTGAAGGACTTTTGCATAAATCTGCTGAATCTCCTGTTCACTGAGCTTTGTGTTGAATAATCCTGGTGTGTCATAAACAGTGACCCGTCGTCCACAGACCCATTCAGATTCAACAGCTAATTCTTGTGTGACACAAGTGAAACTTTCCTCTGATTTGAAAGCTTCTCGTCCCAGTATTGTGTTTCCTGATGCACTTTTCCAGCTCCTATTTTTCCCAGTAACACCAAATTCAGATCTCCATCCATTTCATGCAAATTCAGATCTACAAACTCTTCTTCCAAATTCAGATCTCCAATCACTGCCATTTTCAAGATGTGGCCTGAAGCTAAAAAGTGCTACAAGACAAAAATGAACACACATTTATCAACTTTCCTTCAGTACACATAGTACATGAGAATGATTCTGTAAAGACCTACTGGCCAGGAGACTGTTTCAAATAGAGTGGCTCTAGGCATCTTGTGTCTTTTCTTGGTGCTTCATTGTATCCGATTCCATCATCATTATCATTATTATTATTATCATTATTATTATTATTATTATTATGACCTAAAAAGTTCTCACAATTATAACAAATGCCTGCAGAGGGCGCCATCGGCCTGGTAATTGTTGTTTTTACCCTTAACAGTAGATCAAATCCTTGTTTAACATTGGCCAAACAAACAAGGGGTGGTAAAGTATGATTTCACTTTTCTAACTGTAGTTAGTGTGTAATGTTGCTTTTTGATCATAAACAACATCTGCAAAGTTACAACACTCAAGTTCAAAGCAAAGGGAGATATTTGCTTTTAAAGAAAAGGACTACAACAAACGGGCTGGTCGGGACTACACAACATTCCTCACGGGTTAGTGACATCACCAACCCTAAAATGTACATAAGCCCCGCCCCCGGGAACACAGTCCATGTTGAGAAGAGGAAGAGTTGTTGTAGTCGAGTACATTTGTGAGTCAGCTCAAACTTTAGCATCAATCTTTTCACATGCAATAGAAAGTCACTCTGTGTGCATCTCACAACAGTTCCTATACGAGCGATTTATAGATTACATGACAGAATATGCTAATTGAAGATAATTAACGCCACATCAGCAACATAAATTCATCAACTAACCATTCAGAGACGTCCTGTTGCTTCTACATGTTGTCACTTCTTCTTGAGTCTCTCCATCTTTGTCTGACTCCGGTTTAACATTAAAGGCAGAACAGTTTCTGTCATTTTAGTGTGTCTGCGTGAGGGAATCGCAGCTGCTAACACACACACACTTGAAGCTCCGCCCCCTGTTCTGGGAGCAGCAGCTAATTTGCATTTAAAGGGCCAGACACAAAACAGTGCGTTTTTGCTAACCCTCAAAAAGTGACAACTTTAACATGCTATATTAAAATATCTGGGGTATTCTGTGCTAAAACTTCACACACACACTCTGGGGACATCAGAGATGTATTTTACATCTTGTGAAAAGGGCATTTTACCACCCCTTCAAACTTTAATATTTGGTCACTTCTTTACGTTAGAAATGCTACAGTTACCTACTGTAATTTCTTGAACAAGAACATGTGGACATCAAAACATGCAAACTCATAGCGAGGGTTGAAACCTCTCTTTTGAAATTGCAATGAACAGGTCGCATATTTAGAATAAAGGTGGAACTTTTATTCTAAAAAATTAAAAAAAAAAAAACGTTCAGCAAAAAACTGAAAGAATGAGGCAGCTTGATCTTATAAATAGACACCATGCAACCTGTGGCTTTGTAGGAGGTGAGTTCTTCCTGAATGATGCTGGACAATGGTTTGTTGGTTATTAGGCAATAATTTCACAACCTTTATATACACCTCTGAAAAATGACCTTATAGCTGGCTACAGCCATGATTATAGTATGTTCTCAACCAGGCTTGACTTACTACAGGTGAATAATGCAAAATCTCACCTGTAGTAAGACATTTATAACCCTTTACAAAAATATTTGTTTACTGTAATTACATGAAGGGAGGAATGGGCACAATTTCACCTGTAGCAAGTCAGTCTTACCAATAGGAACCTTCTAAAAGCTTTGGAATTTGAAAATGTCTGTTTTTAAATGTTAAAAGTATTTTTTTATGCAAGCATGCGCAATTTAAAGGGATGGTTCGGAGTAATTTCAACCTAGGGTCCTTTGCACCATGACCTCGAGCCAAACACCCCTCTAAAAAGGCTCTAACTTTAATAATGTTCGACCAAGGGAAAAAAAGGCTTCTGTGGGGTGTTTGGCTCGAGGTCATGGTGCAAAGGACCCTATGTTGAATTTACTCTGAACCATCCCTTAAACATAATTTAACATTTTTACGCTTTAGTAAAGTGAAAAAGTTACATAGCTTTTACTATGATAAAACCATGGTTTATTTTTGTAAGGGAAAAACATGACTCATGATAATGCAAGAATATGTTCAGTATTTGGATTTTTCTATAAAGATATATTCATGATGTAGTTATATTTTAACTCATTTGACATTCAGGCCATTTAGAATATTTTGTTATAGTCTTGAGTATTCATTTCATTTTAAGATAAAACAATAACACATGGTCGTAATGTATACTTTAAATTTCACTAAAATAAATGTAGCTATATTATGTGCAAACAAATTACAATAAAGTGGTTGTTTTGCAACAAGGTACACACAAGTGAGAGAGAGATATCAGAGAAAATGAAGAGAATGAAAAGGAAAGCGCAAAGGTGCAGTTCCAGAGAGAACCTTCAATGATTGTGCATGTCGCAGATTTAAACCTTTTTAATGTGATGGTCATACCAATGGCTTTCCTTCTCGTTCTCCTCGACATGTCGGAGAACGAGGAGGAAAGTGAAAGTGAACGGAATGGGCGAGTCTAAAAGCTAAACGTTACCGCAACTTTAGAAAACAACGCGCTTAAAACTACAACAAATGTGTTGACTTTACAGTAATGTACACAAGTTAACATCAGAGTTAGGTTAAAATATTTTTTTTAACTTACCTAACAGAAAAAAGTTGCTTCGAGATTAGTTTCAGTTCTGAAGTGAGCCTCGAATCGTACGAAGTGACCAGCATTTCGTTTTCAGAAAAATGGCGCAGGGCATTAGAAGTTAGCCTAGTCCTACCAGACTCTCGTAGCCTACATTTCATTTGTACAGAGAGTCTGGCCACTCTCCATTAACAAGAATTACTCTTTCTTTTGCTGACAATGGCGTTACTTCCTTTTACAAGTACTCCTCGCAGCAGACTGTAACGCGGTGATGTCACGTATAGACGTCACGTATGTACGTCGCAGCGCATGCGCGTAACGCGATGACGTCACGCGTCTTTAAAGCGCATGCGCAAATTTAAAATAGTAAATTTTGGTTTTCATGAATGTGAAAAGAAAAGAAAGAAAAGAAAAGTTTTATAAACCTTATTTCTCTGTTAGCTAAATTTCACATTCACAAATGTACATTTTCTAAATACAATCCTCTTTTTTTAAGATTTAAACTTGAAATGAAAATGTATTTTGAATCTATTGAGTTCTCTAAAACTTAAAAGCTATAAGAACAGGGGCTGTGTTTACAGATTTGGCGCTTAATCTGGATTGAAAGACTGAAGGAACTTAATCTGGACTGAAGGACTCTGGAGTATTGTTGTATAATGTTATGAAAATGACAATAATTGTTGATAATGTTTTTGGGGTTTTTTCTTCTACCAGCATTTTTTTTTTTTTATTGAAATATTTTTTAAATGTTACTGTATTATTAAAACTCTAAAGTAATAGTGAAAGCAGCAAAAAGGAGTACAGCGCACATCCATAGTTTTAAATATGCCTGATATAAGGTAAACTTATAAGGAATTTTATTATATATATTGTCCTTGGTTTAAAAATTATCTGAGTGGAAGAACCCAGTGTGTTCAAGCCGAAGGTAAACAATCTGATTCATTAGAGATTTCCAAAGGTGTTCCCCAAGGATCGGTGCTGGGGCCCCTTTTATTCACCTTTTATATAAATAGCCTTGATTATGACATTCAGGATGCCAACTTTCAATTTCATGCCGATGATTCTGTCGTGTACAGCAGCGCTTCCTCTGGACAGCAAGTCTTGTCTGAGCTTCAGTCAGCCTTTAATATTATTCAGTTAAGGCTTCACAGTTTAAAACTTGTTCTGAATACTGATAAAACCAAGTATATGTTATTCTCTAAATCAAAAAAACTTGAAAATAATTTAGTATCTCTCCAGACCTTTCAAGGTACAGTGATCGAATTAGTAAAAGAGTACAAATATCTAGGCATCATAGTTGATGATGCCTTATCTTTAGTTCTCATATCACTCAACTGAAGAATAAACTGAAAATCAAGCTTGGGCTTTAATTCAGGAACAAGTTTTGCTTCTCTTTTAATGTAAAAAAGAAATTAGTCTCAGCTACTTTTCTTCCTGTCCTCGATTATGGTGATGTTGTATATCAGTTTGCACCTTCTTATCATCTTTCTTCACTAGATGCCGTTTATCATGGTGCTTTAAGGTTCATATCAAATTGTAAATCTTCAACCCATCACTGCACCTTGTACCATAGGTTGGCCTTCCCTGTCTACCAGAAGAAAATGCACTGGTATTTAATTATTTACAAAGCCATCTTGGGGTTGTTGCCTTCTTATCTCTGTTGTTTTATGCAGCAGAAAATTATCAAGAATTTTTCTCTCCGTTCGCAAAATTTCTATACTCTTTCTGTTCCTTTTACTCGAACTGAGTTAGGTAAGAAGTCCTTTATGCAGCGCCGTTTGATTGGAATCTCCTCCAATCTAAATTAAACTTAGAAAATTTGCTGACTCTAGACCGTTAAAAAAAATTGCGCTGTAAAACAACAGTAATTTACTGGCAGCTGGGGTGCCAGCAAAGTACTGTTAATTTACAGCCCTTTACCGTTATTATACAGCTCTCTTTTTTTACAGTATGTTACTGTAAAAATACAATGGAAGGTAACTCGTAACATTTGGGAAACCGATTGCTTCAAACAGTTCAAGTTTAAAAACGAGTATTTATACTGATAATACTGTGAACTTACTTAGAGTCCACTGAAAATGAATATCTCTTAATATAAAACTGCAAACACCTAATGTGTAATCGTGAATGAATTACAAACATGACATTAACTAGAATCTTTGCTATTCGCATTTAGCGAACAGTAGCACACATGTATGTGCTAAAGTATTTAGCAACGAGATTGTCACTGCATCAGCAACTACAGTTACTGCGTTTAAATAAAGCAACGGGCAGCATAACATCAGTGTTACTCTGCTCACGTTTGACTGAAGCACAGGCTCTACTCTCCAGCACAATGGTGATCCACAAAACTCATTAATTAAACTAACAGATCTCTCCTGTATCATCTTGTGCAAAACACATAAAACACTTCAGTTTAATATTTACTCTCTTTATCAGTTATTGACTATAACTTTTTTCTATGAACTTTTACTAATATTTCAGTGAAATTAACTTATTTTGTACACTGTTAGCCCTTACTGTAGAAAAAGCCCACATTCTTACAATATCACCATTTTCCATTAAAACAGTAATATACAGGAATATACCTACAGGAATATACTGTGAATTAACAGCGCTCAAAGTCGACACTCAGAGGCTGTGTTCCCAATCTCACCCTATACCCTCATTCACTATTCCCTACACTAGTTCACTAATATAGTCCACTTGAATGAAAAGAAGTGAGTGAATTGAGACACTGATGAACACCTGATAAGCAGAATCACTGAAGGACAGAGAAACAAGAACAGAAAAAAGAGAAACACAAGAACTACACTGACTTCCAGCCACACTGAGTGTGAAACCAGTTTAACATTATTTATTTCAAGTTCTTGTTGAGAATGAACAGGGATTTAGTTAATAATAAAGTTTGTTGTCACCATGATGGAGATCAGTATTTGCTTTAGTTGGTCTCTTGTACCTTAACTCAAAGACTTTGTTCATTCATCTCTCTTCAGCTGCGTTAACAGTAAGAGTATAAAGCACATTTGTTACAGCAAGGAAAGTCAAGGGGAAGTTGATCAGGTGTTTTTGGTTTTGTGATTTCAAAATCATACATGATTTATTACTTTTTAATATATGTGAGCTGTTAATTTCTGGTTTAATACCATATATCTGATAATCTATAACACGAAATACAGCAATATATCTGAAATCAGGTCAACTGAAAAGTTTTGAAATCATATAGTGCATTAAAATTGAATTAACTCCTGCTTGACTCTGACACACACAGACATCAACAATCATCATATGAATCTCAACAATGGTGACGATCAAAAGTTGCATGTCGCAATGCATGCTGGGTACCAGGATAGTATAAAACTCCCAGCATGCTCTGCTGCATGAATAATAATTAAAAATATATATATTCCTACCATTGTTGAGATGCATGTTCTAATTTGTGATATTTCTGTTTTTCTACAAGACAGTGTAGCTCTTTTATTTTTGGTTATGCATGTGTTGCAAATAAATTAGTCATTGTTGCTGTTGTTTCACAGTGGTGGTAACGTAACACTTTTGATTGAGAATTAGACTCTGAATAAGTGAGAACTAACTTCTTAGTGAATGGACAGGCCACATAATGATTTTGTCATGATAGTGAATATAACCACAATCATTCACAAACTGAGTGTGTGCAAAAGTGTGACTTGCAAAAACATAGCACAAGCAGCAAGACAAAAAATAATGTGTTGGCATCAGCGACCAAACAAAAGCAAACACTGATCTCTATAATGGTAACTTCAAATCAAACATTTTCAATTAAACATCTCAATAACTACTTCTGTAGATGTATGACAGAAATAAAGTCATACTGGTTAATAATACGTGTAATAATGTGTAATGGCTGGAAGTCAGTTGTAGTTCTTGTGTTTCTCTATTTTCTGTTCTTGTGTTCCTCTTTCCTTCAGTGATTCTGCTTGTTAACAGCAGGTGTTCATCACTAATAGTCAACAATCACTTACATATTCACTTAATGATCTCACTGCAACACTGCGTCAATGTTACTTTTTTCTCTTTGTAGTGTGGATTTTCCTGTGGGGTTGAAAGGGTTAACAGTGTACGATAAAAAGACACACCCACAAAATGTATTTTAACAGTAATAAACTGTAAGTTATAAAACAGGTTTATACTGGCAACACTGTTGCCAGTAGTTTACTGTAAAATGTAGTTTTTTGGGTCACCATTGTGCTGAAGAGTACTTAAGTTTTTTAATGGTTTCTAATGGAAGTTCTTAACTCTTTTCTCACATTATTAATGCATTACACATTTTAGTTTTACACATTTAAATTACAGTTGGTCAATTTAAGGCAGTCGTTTTCTGCAAGTGAAATTAGTTTTAAGTCAAATTTTAATTTAGTGCATTTTACAGTAACAAACTGTATAATACAGTAAATAACTGTACAAATAACAGTAAATTAACCAAATGTGGCCAAGAATTTTACTGTAAAAAACGGTAAGGTCTAACAGTGTATACACTGTAAAAAAAATCCCGTATTTTTTACGGAATAATGCTGGCAACTTTGGTTGCCAGAACAATTCTGTAAAAAATACATTAAAACTGTAATCACCTTTACGGAGCAGCATGTAAGTTTTACATTTTAAACTGGTATATTTAACAATGGATTTCAGCAATATTGACATGGCCATAAAGTTATTGAACAAATTCCTTCAGTAAGAATTGAAGACACCTGATGTTAACAAGCAGAATCACTGAAGGAGAAAACCATAATTAAAGTCACCATTATGGAGATCAGTGTGTGTTTTAGTTGGGCTCTTCACCTTAAATTAATAACTTTAAGTTTTGTTGGCTGCTATACATTAGTTATAACAGCAGATGATGAACAAAGAGAAAAGGTGATCTGATGGTGTTGGTTGTGTTTTAACATAATCATTATTTCACAATCATTTAACCTGAATCACTGAACTCATATGAGTTAGGTTTATTTTATTAATTGTAGCTGCATAATATGTTTAGCCTGTTCAATGAAATTCAAATAATCAAATCAATAAAAATACAAATAAAAAATTATGTATCCATATTAAAAATGTTTTGGCAACACAGACATATCAAGATTTAGCGTATGAATCTCAGCAATGGTGACAAACAGATAACCTCTGATCATAAGCTCATTATTTATGAGCCATGAATGAGTTTTGATTGGTAAAACCCAGAATGCACTGCAACATGCTTTATAAATGTCACCATTGCTGAGATACACAGGCTGATTATTGATGTCTGTGTGTCTCTTTTTTTTGAACAAGAGAAACTTTTTAGAAATTATTTGGATTACATTGTAAAAGTTAATAGTATTATGGTGTTCAATGACGGTACCACTATAGATAATAAAGTAACCAAACTCATGAATTGGACCCCATATGAGTTCAGTGATTCAGGTCAAATGATTGTGAAATGATGATTATGTTAAAACACAACCAACACCATCAGATCACATTTTCTCTTTGTTCATATGGCTGTTATAACTCATGTACAGCAGCCAAACAAAACTTAATGTTAATAATTTAAGGGTAAAGAGCCCAACTAAAACACACACTCATCTCCATAATGGTGACTTTAATTATGGTTTTCTCCTTCAGTGATTCTGCTTGTTAACATCAGGTGTCTTCAATTCTTACTGAAGGAATTTGTTCAATAACTTTATGGCCATGTCAATATTGCTGAAATCCATTGTTAAATATACCAGTTTAAAATGTAAAACTTACATGCTGCTCCGTAAAGGTGATTACAGTTTTAATGTATTTTTTACAGAATTGTTCTGGCAACCAAAGTTGCCAGCATTATTCCGTAAAAAATACGGGATTTTTTTACAGTGTATGGCAGAGAAAGCCAAGACAAATTAAGATCTGTTGTCATCTGTTTCTTGTTAATGATGACTAAATCAACACAATGTTGTGGTTAGACTTTTGTCTTTATATCTTGCATTTATAATCATTAATATTGTGGAACTGCATTTTTGGTTTTATTTAAAACTTACCAGTGATATTTGTTGTCACTCCAGGAATAAAGGAGTTGTCTAATGTCAACTGTGAAATATGGTACAGTTGTGTAATATTATTTGTTATAATATGAAAGTAATCAATTTTATATTGATTTGTGATTCCCACTGCTGTTATAGAATCTGTGACTAAATCGGTTATTCTCACATAATTCAAGACATCATTTTTTTTGTCAAAGTCTTTTTATTATCATTTTGCAAATATGTACAAAGACTCACAGAACATATATATCAACAACAGTATTTGGCAAAAAATAGTGTTTGTTAACAGAGGGTAATAACAGAAGTTGTTCTCGACATCATTAACTTGGGATCCACCACATATCTAAGTCAAGACTGACTCCCAAGTAACATGTAATTTATCTTTATTAATAGTAATAATAGCCCTTAATATTCAACAATATTATTGATCTGCCTGCATTGACACCAATATGAGAGCTGAACGTTAAACATTTTAAAGTATTTTCATTTACATTTCGACAGAGCTCAAAACCTCCCAAAACACCAGCTATTCCAGAGCCTGACATGCCTCACTCACTAAGACATGTCAATTTAATAAGATTTACAGTGCACAAGTTTAATTTGTAAAAAGTAATAATAATGTAAGTAATACCTCATAATATAAGCCTAAAAATATATCTGGAATGTGATTAAAATGCACAGCAAAAACTCCAGTGTTAAATTAACACTCCTGGGAGTGTATATGAGTCCACACTCAAGAGTGTAAAGTGTTAAAATATGAGTGTTAAATGAACACTCAAGAGTGTTAAAGTTAATGAGATAATTAAGTTATTAATTGAGTTATGATTGAGCATTAGCAAGCAGAATCACAGAAGGAGAAAATCACAAATTGTAAGCCACCATTATGGAGATCAGTGTTTGCTTTAGTTGGGCTCTTGACCCTTATATTATTTACTTTAAATTTTGTTTGCCTTTTGTTATTAATTTATAACAGACAGATGAATAAAGAAAAAAAGTGATCTGTTGGTTATGTTATGACAAACATAATTTGAACTTGATCACTGAACCCTTATTTCTGACTTAGTTTTAAGTTGTTTGTTACAGCATAACTGTGATTCTACATAAATATCCAGAATTTTTGTTAATTATTTATTTAAAAAATATATATATATTTTAGGCACAAGCAGACATTAAGATTCAGTCTATGCATCTCAACAATGGTGATGAGCAAAATATTCAATTAGGAAAAGGAAATTACTTAAAAGACAATTCAGATCATAATTTGTTAATTCCGCAATGCATGATGGGAGCATTAATGAGTTGATTGGTGGCAGCCACTGCAACATGCTTCATTGTCACCATTGCTGAGATTCACAGGCTGAATATTGATGTCTGTGTTTCAAAATAAAGTGATATAAAAGTCTCTTGATCAAGAACAATGTTTATTAAATATTTTGGATTATGTTAAAAATACTGAAAATCATATGCTTTAGAATCAGAGAGCTGCTGTATTAAGTTACACCAAACTATCCAAATATGTTTTGTTTATTTCAGATCACAATACTCTGTCAAAACATAATCGACATCATCAGATCACTTTTTCTCTTTGTCCATCAGACTGTTACTAATCAGTAACAGCAGACAAGCAAAATTTTAAATAAATAATAAAAGGGTCAAGAGCCCAACTAAAACACACACTGATCTCCATAATGGTGACTTACAATTTGTGATTTTCTCCTTCAGTGATTCTGCTTGTTATCATCAGGTGTCATCACTAATGCTCAATCATCACTCAATTATTAACTTAATTATCTCATTAACTTTAACACTCTTGAGTGTTCATTTAACACTCATATTTTAACACTTTACACTCTTGAGTGTGGACTCATATACACTCCCAGGAGTGTTAATTTAACACTGGAGTTTTTGCTGTGTGGGACTTAAAAAAAAAATTTGACTAAACTTTGAGGCGTTTTAACTTGGCAAGTATCTTAGTAATTGTCAGTTTATTCTCATGAGTAGAAGTCCTTTCTGTCTCCAGTCTGACCTCTCTGAGCTTTGCTTCATAAAACCGCTTGTACTCATTCAATCTCTCCTCCAGTTTCTGCTTCTCTTCAGCAAATTTAGACTCCAGTTCTCTCTCTTTCTCTTGTAGTTTCATCTCATATTCCCGTCTCAGTTCTTCTTCTTTCTTTTTCAGCATGAGCTCCACACCCAGGTACGAGTCACTGGTGTAAAATCCTCCTCCATTATTAGAGACCATGGCATCTATCTTCTCCAGCAGCTCCACAACCTGATTACGATCCTCCATGTCTTTATTATTGAACACATGATATCTTCCTCCACAGCGCCTCAGGGTTTCTTTCAGGGCCTCACCGGCTTCATCAATGCGTTTCTCAATAGTGCTGTCTGTCAGTTTATCACCGTGTGTGAAGAGGATGAGTGTGTGTTTATCTGCTTCTTCTCCAAATATGGCTCTGATCTTCTCCACTGAGAGTTTCTCTTCTTCAGTGAATGGTCCGAGTTTAATGACCAGGATGATGGCGTGAGGTCCAGGTGCCGTCATGTTTATACACTTACTGATCTCCTGTTTCAGAAGATCCTCCTCTGCAATATCTGTGTCAAACATACCGGGTGTATCTACCAGAGTAATTTCTCTTCCAGCCACCTTTTCAGTCTCTTTCCCACACTCTTTGGTCACAGATAAAGCACTACTGGCGGCTCTGAATATCTTTCTGCCCAGGATTGTGTTTCCAGAAGAGCTTTTGCCTGCTCCAGTCATTCCAACCAACACCATCCTTCTCAAGGACACTGAACAAGAGAGAGAGAGAGGATAAGATCATGTAATTACAAATGTAAACAGATTACAGGTTACAAGCAGATAAGACTGTAAATAATGTTACGTTAAATTCATAAAGCAAACAAATGCATATATTGTAAAATACTCACAATTTGGAATTTCTGAATCAAAGCTTCGTCTTTTACCTACAAAAAATGAGTAGACATTCAGTTAATACTAGATTTTTGTTTTGTAGTAGATCATATCGTCAAACTCGTTTTTATTACAAATATGTCTTAGGAATGTATGACTGTTTTGGAAAGATGTGGAAACTTGTATAGCTTGTTTGCAGACACTTGATTCTGATGACGCGCACAAATCAGATGGAGGGTAATAAAAAAGCAAATTGGATGAGATGGAGGAAAGCCCACACTGTGCTGGTTTAGAAAGGTATAAAACAGAAAAACATTGGGACACCCCTCCAAATCATTGAATTCAGGTGTTCCAATCACTTCCATGGCCACAGTTGTATCAAATCAAGCACCAAGGCAAGCAGACGCTTCTACAAACATCTGTGAAAGTATGGAGCTTTCCATACTTTCAATGAACGGTTCATTCTTCTAGAAGAATGGTAAAACATTCCCATAAACACACTCCTAAACCTTGTGGAAATCCTTCCCAGCTGAAGCTGTTATAGCAGCAAAGGGCGTGCCAACTCCATATTAAACCTATTAAGAATGGGATGTCATTAAAGTTCATGTGCATGTAAAGGCAGATGTCCCAAAACTTTTGTCAATATAGTGGTTGAGGGGGTGACGGGAAGACGTCGGATAGCAAATCTAGTAATAATGTCATATTGCTGAGTGTTTTTGAAAGTTTTGCATTTTGTTTGGTTTAATAATTAACATTACATTTGCGAGTATGACTCTCACTCGGCTTGTGAAATACACGCAGAATTACACTTGCAAGCAGCAACTTCAAACTGTTCACAAGCTTCAATGGATTGATTTTGGTTGTTATTTGTCGAAATAAATACAAAAAATACAGTTTGTTGGTGTCTGTCCGCTGAACGTGACCCTCTCCGAATCTCCTCCGTGGTCATATGGCAAAGTGAATGTTTACAAAGACAACAGTTAACTTTCACAACAAAGAAATGGATCGACTTCGTCAACTTGTTGGACATTTGGACATTTCTACCATATGATGGCTGAAGCAGCAGCGTGTCCCACTAAGCAAAATTATGTCTAAAAGACGTCTTTTCAAGGTCTTTGTCACAAAAGTCGGACGTTGAAAAGATGTCCACTGAGGAGCCAGAATGAACGTTTTTATGACGTCTTTTTTTGACGTGTTCTGCACGTCCGATATAGACGTTCATGGATCCTCCGTACAAGATTAAAACTAGTTCAAATGTGGTCATATTTGTAAACATGTGTAAACAATGTTTTGAGCAAATGTGTCATGTAGTCACACACAGACATCAAGATATTGGATATGAATGAATCACAACAACCAAAACAAAAAAAGCTTGGGAATCTTATTTATCTTATTTTTTCTTGGTTTTCTTTGCCACAACAATTGTGTTATATAAAACATACAGTCACAGCCACAGAAAAGCTAAAGCAAGAAGAATGGGGACCAAGAGCCCAACTTCATCTAAACGATGTAAGGAAATTACATTGAAATAAACATGAGTTTTAATTTAATGCATCCTGAGAGTGATTATTTAGCACAGAAACAGTATAAATTGTCTAAACAAGACCATAAATGATGTTGAAAATATGTCCACAATGACCACATTTTAACTAGTTTTTAACCTTGTACGAAGGTTCGATGAACGTCTATATCGGACGTGCAGAACACGTCAAAAAAGACGTCATAAAAACTTTCATTCTGGCTCCTCAGTGGACGTCTTATCAACGTCCGACTTTTGTGACAAAGACGTTGAAAAGACGTGTTTTGGACATCATTGTGCTTAGTGGGTACATTATTGTCACGGATCGATATTGTGAACAGAATTCTACAAAACTTCAGTGAAAACAAATGATTAATCAATGCGATAAAATAGCTTATCTTCCCTGCAAACGAAACCATGAGGAATGTGAATATTTAAACAAGTCAAAAGGTAAGCAGGGCCATATTAATTTAGTATCAGCAAATGAAAAACACCATTAAAAGCAAGAACTTTTAAAACAATTTTTTAAAATAAAAATGTAGGTTAACGATAAAAGCTCCTTGTGGTTTCTCAGTTTTATTGAATCGATTTGAGCAACAATAAACAACGCAAATATAGGCATTTTAAGTTTGTGATAGTGCTTTACTATTTAGAAATTGCTTTTTGCCCTCCATCTGCATTTCGCGCCACAGCGTGACACCATGTGCAAACAACATATAAGAGTGTTTATTTACAATATATATATATATATATATATATATATAATATATATATATATATTTTTTTTTTTTAAGATATAAAATAAATTCAAGGAATAGCCAAAAGATAAAGATATTAAAAATCAAAGCATGTAAAGATGTAGTTAATTATTTTAATGAAACAATACCTTATGAACAGACAAAAACTGCTCTTTATGAACCATAATTTTACATATGTTTCTTTTGTTTTTGTTTATTTAGGTTAATATGTTACAAAGCCGTAATATATGGAACCCAAAAATGACGTTTCCAACGTGATGACGTCATGCCCAGCGCGTCGCGGTCCAGCTCAAGACTAACAATTGTTAAAAAGTATATAATTTTTTTATTTTATTTTTATGACCGGTCGATTCGCTAGATAAGCCCCTATTCCTCAGCTGCGATCGAGGCATTCGAAGCACTTTAAAATCCTTTGAAACTGCATTGATTTGGACTTCAACATCTTGATTGCCATTGAAGTCCATTGTGGAGAAAATCCTAAAAAGTTTTCCTCAAAAAAACGTAATTTATTTTCCACTGAAGAAAGAAAGACGAACAGCTTGTATGGCATTGGGGTGAGTAAATTATCAGGAAATTTTCATTTTGGGGTGAACTAATCCTTTTAAAGAACTGCAATTTGGACATTTTCGGAATTAATAATCTGACTAAGAACACATATCTATTTATATGTTTTTATATGAAAGTAGAATAAAAAGATTTGTAACTATGTAGCCTCTTCTCAGATGTAAATAAAACACGTATAGCTACACAACCTGTGCGGTGCAAATCGAAAGTAAAAGCTAGAGCACTAAGGCTCTGTGGAAAAGAAAGACACGAAGCCCTAAATAGATCAGCACAAATTATTCTCAGTGTAATTTATTATGATAAACAATACACAGAAAGTTACCTTTTGTGACGCCTGAGGACGACATGATGAACAACCGATAAATGCGCAGTTGCAATGGCGAGCGACTTCCTCGAATGCGATCAACGGAAGAAGAGCAGAAAGTCACGTGATACAGTCTTCATATGAATGATTGGCAGAGCGAGGGAATAATGAATGATGTAAAGTTAAGTCAGATTTATTTATTTTGCGCTTTTCATAAATAGCTACACGAAAGAATTCAATAAAAATCGAAACAAATCACTTCATTGTCAACAGTCTAGGACACGTTTATAAAAATGAGCCTATAGAATAATACACATCATGCACAGTATAGGCCTATAAGTACTGGACCGCATCCCATTCATTCAGGCAATGATTGGGGACAACAAAAAGATGCGAACAGCACGGAGAGTGCTGATGGTTTCTGTGATCACAGTCACAGCACGGAGAGAAATGCTGTGAAATGGTTCTCAGAGGCTTCATCAAAATGGCGATTCTGTACTTTCACTTTCGATTGACCCGCCACTTCTGAACTCGTCTTCAAGTGTATTTTTTTTTTTTTTGGTTTTCAAGCTTTACGATTTTTACGACCAGGGTGTGGTCGTAAAAAGTGGCAAAACATTTAAACATACTACTTGTTAAAATAGCAAAAATTTCAAATTAAAACTTACAACTGACTAACAGCTGATTCTCATATACACTGTTAGACCTTACCGGGGTTTTTTTTACAGTAAAATACTGGCAACACTGTTGCCAGTAATTTACTGTTAATTGTACAGTTCTTTACTGTAATCTACAGTATTTTACTGTAATATACCGTTTGTTACTGTAAAATGCACTAAATTAAAACTCGAGTTAAACTAATTTCACTTGCAGAAACTGACTGCCATAATTGACCAACTGTCATTTAAATGTATTAACTAAAATGTGTAATGCATTAATAATGTGAGAAAAGAGTTAAGAACTTTCATTAGAAACCACTAAAAAACTTAAGTACATAAAAAGATTTCCACTTGACCAGCAATTACAGTCTCCGCCTGTTAAATAAAGCAACATGCAGCATATCATCGATGTTTCTAGATCTTCTGCTGGACTGAAGCACAGGCTCTACTCTTCAGCACAATGGTGACCCAAAAAACTACATTTTACAGTAAACTACTGGCAACAGTGTTGCCAGTATAAACCTGTTTTATAACTTACAGTTTATTACTGTTTAAATACTGTAATGTCATTATAAATGCTGAAAGACACTAGTTAATGTGATGTTGTTCAACAGTGTTAATCGAATAAGAAGTGGTTCTATCTGTTAGTCCCTGGTTCACTTTAAGGGGCGGAGTTAAGGGGCTAGAGAGAGAGTTCAGAGCGGGAAGTGAGAGGAGAGTGAGTTAAGACAGCCAGAGAAGCGAGCTAGATTTCTTCTTCATGTTATGTACGGCGTGGGTTACGGCCATAACAGTAACCCTGCAGTTCTTGAATAAAGCCTCAAAAGGAGAAAGAATCCGTCTGTTTACTTCTAGTAGCGAAACGCTACATTTGGTGTCAGAAGTGACGGACTTTAACGCACGAGCCGAGCATCCGCTGCCGAGATGGATTACGGGGCGCGGCCGAAAGTGAAGCAAGAGATGCAGGAGACAGTAAGGGGGAAAAGCGAGTGCTTGTGGACACACGGGCCGGCGGCAGATCCGCGCTGGGTTTCGAGCGATGCGGCTAAGATGAGAGAAGCTATCATGTTACAAGCTGCTGAAGCTGGTTTTGCGCCTCCATTTAACCCGCACAGTGAGTTTGCACATCAGCAGATTGGCGCCGATATGACAGCGCATGTGCGGCGTGGCGAGAGACACTCTCGCGATGACGTGAAGACGCGGGATGTAAACAAACATGGCGGCACCCAGACCTGCAGCGAATACATCAGAGACTCAGACACGCACGCCATTAAAACACCTCGGTTCTCTGGTAAGACTGATTGGGATGCATTCAGAGCCCAGTTTGAACTGTTAGCTGATGCTGCAGGCTGGCCTGAAAAGCATAAAGCCTTGCAGCTAGCGCTGTGCCTCACTGATGATGCAGCTGCCTGTCTGTTGTTGTTGAGTCCTGCAGAGAGAAATGATTATAATGCATTGGTTGGGGCTCTTCATAGGCGGTTTGGACATTGTAGCCAGCCTGTCCTTCTTAGGACAGAATTTCATAACAGACGTAGAAGACAAGGTGAACCCCTCCGCATTTTGGCAAATGACATTGAATGCTTATGTAAACGCGCCTATGCTGAAATGCCACCATCAGTCCAGAATGAGCTCGCTAGAGACAGATTTATTCAGGCACTCAGCCCAAGAGAGCTCCGTGTACAAACGCAGCTAGCTCACCCGACCACACTGAGTGAAGCGTTGGAACTGGCTATTGAAAGGGAGATACTGGGGGCTGACATGGATGCAGTTGAAGTTACTCCAATAGTGAGGGCCGCGGAAATGACTGAATTGTGCCCCAGGACACCCACGTGGGTGGATAATTATGCAAATGCTGCAACGATGCACTCGGGCCGCTCCGCCTCAGAGCCCGCTCACGCCGCCGACCTTCAGTTTGCTGGGGCTGTGGCCAGCCAGGCCATCTGATCAGACATTGCCCTAGGATCGGTCAAATGCAGGGAAACGCCCAGGGGCCCGTGTAGACAGGGGGACACGGGCCCACGATAATATTTCCCACACCTCGCCCCAAGCTGAGGACGAGGAGCAGCGGGTGGTGGAAGGGGTTAAACTGCAACCTGCAGAGACTGTTATGGTAGTGGGCTGGTCTTATGTTGGAAATTTTTGCCACATACCCATTGTAGTGGCGGGAGTCGCTTGCACAGCACTTGTTGACACTGGATCGAATGCAACCCTTGTTCGTCCTGATCTTGTTCCAGTGGGGACAACTTTGGATTCGACGTCTGCTCGTCTGAAAACTGTGACTGGTGACTTTGCGCCAATACAAGGGAAAGGTCTCTTCCTGTTTGACATAGGGGGTCTGTCTGTGTCGTTCCAGGCCTGGGTGGCTGAAGTACAGGACCCCTGCATCCTGGGACTGGATTTCTTGAGGGCCGTTGGCTGTGTGTTGGACCTATGTAGAGACTCACTTACCCTCCCTGATGGACGTTCGGTGCAACTGACCCATCCTGCTCCAAACTTGACCCCAGTGTCCCTATCTGTGTATTCAGCGAACGCATCCAGGCATGCCCTTGGCGCAGAAACCCAGCCTTTGGGGCACCACCTCATGTAGGGAAATCGCCGTCCATTAGTTCAAATTGCTACACACACTACTAGCCCCGATTGTGACGCTGCATTCCCTCCCCCCATTATTCCGTCAGCACGGAATGTTTGTTGTGTGGACAATGGGCTGTGCGATGATGAGAGAGAGTCTCGGATCTCGGCTGTGAGAGACATTTGGTCCAAAAACTGTGAGGGCTTAAGTGAGCAACAAAAAGAGTGCTTGTGGAAAGTCATGGAGGACTTCGTCGACATTTTTGCTCTCAATGAGAATGAAGTGGGCTTAACCCACTTGATGCACCATGTTATTGACACTGCAGATGCCCGCCCAATAAGAGTAAGGCCACGTCGTCTCCCCCTGGCCCGACAGGAAGCGGCGGATAAGGAGTTGGAACAAATGCTGCAGGCGGGTATAGTTGAGCCCTCAGAGAGTCCATGGGCTTCAGCAGTCGTCATGGTGCCACGGAAAAACAGTTCCAGATGGCGGTTCTGCATAGACTATAGGCAGCTCAACAAAGTCACGAAAAAGGATTCATACCCCCTGCCTAGAGTGGACGAGTCTCTCGACTTGGTAGCTGGTTCATCATGGTTCTCCACCCTTGATTGAGGAGCGGCTACTGGCAAGTGCCATTATCTCCTGAGTCTGCGCCCAAAACTGCATTCCGCACAAATAGAGGCCTCTGGCAGTTCAAGGTCCTTCCATTCGGGCTCTGCAACGCCCCTGCCACGTTCGAACGGCTCATGGACAGAGTGTTGGCAGGAGTTCCTCGCCGTCAATGTCTTGTATATCTGGATGATCTCTTAGTCCATGGTGACTCGTTTGATGAAGCACTCAATTCCCTCCGTCGGGTGCTGGGAAAAGTGGCAGCAGCAGGCCTGAAACTGCATCCAGATAAATGCCACTTTATGAGGCGGGAGGTTGAGTTCCTTGGACACAAGTTGGGGAGGGAGGGCATAGGCACCCTGGAGGACAAAGTCCACACCATCAGAGACTGGCCAATCCCTACAGACCTGAGACAACTAAGAGTTTCCTTGGCCTCGCCTCTTATTATAGGAGGTTTGTAAGGGGGTTTTCGTCCATAGGGGCGCCGCTGTTCCGCCTCCAGCAGAAAGACCATGCTTTCGTCTGGACTGACGAGTGCCAGAAGGCATTCAATACCCTTCGGCAAGCACTGATTGAAGCTCCAGTCCTTGTTCCACCTGACACCACACTGCCTTTTGTTTTAGACACGGACGCAAGCAACGTCGGCATGGGGGCAGTGTTATCGCAGGACAGACCAGATGGGGAGAAGGTGGTGGCATACTTTAGCAGGGTCTTTAACAAGTGTGAGAAACGCTATTGTGTTACCAGACGTGAGCTCCTTGCAGTGGTAATGGCAGTGAGACACTTCAAATACTACCTGTGCGGCACGCCATTCACAATAAGGACAGACCATGCTGCTCTTCAATGGTTGATGTCCTTCAAGGAGCCGGAAGGTCAAGTGGCCCGATGGCTGGAAGAACTCCAGTCATACGACTTCGTAGTAGTTCATAGACCCGGGTCTAGCCACGCCAACGCCGATGCTTTGTCTCGCCGCCCCTGTGCCGCCGAGGGCTGCCGTCACTGTGAGAAGAGAGAGACGCAGGAGAGGGAACTGTGTCTGGGGAACGAGTCAGCACAGCCTTCATGTGGAGCACTGAGGTTGTTTGATGCACCAGAGTGGAAGTTGGAACAGGAGCAGGATGAGGATCTGAGGCCTGTTCTACGTTGGCTGGTGGCACAGCAGAGACCCGAGCGAGCATGGAAGGAGCCTGCCACTGGGGAGGACAGATGGCAAGTGGTAGTGCCCAAAACACTGAGGGAAGCAGTGTTAACCGCTTGTCATGGGAGTACGGGGTCCGGCCATTTCGGGGTGTCCAAAACGCTCCGTCGCCTTCGCCAGTGGTTCTACTGGGGCCAGCATAGAAGGGACGTGGAGGATTTCTGCCGCAGATGTGATGCCTGTGCAGCTTATAAGGGCCCTCTCGATCAGTCTCATGCCAAACTTCAACAGCAGGCTGTAGGAGCACCAATGGAAAGAGTAGCTGTGGACATCATGGGCCCCTTCCCTGTTACTGAGAGAGGTAACCGGTTCGTCCTCACTGCTATGGACTACTTTACAAAGTGGCCTGAGGCCTATGCGATACCGAACCAGGAAGCAGAAACGGTGTCTGATGCACTGGTGGAGGGGATGTTCAGCAGGTTCGGTGCAGCAGAGGTCATTCATAGTGATCAGGGGAGAAATTTTGAGTCCAAGCTGTTTGCGGCCCTTTGTGATCGGCTTGGCATGGAAAAAA
>JARPMJ010007493.1:0-42437 GCA_033366665.1 Phoxinus dragarum | reverse complement strand
ATGCCAAAAATCATTAGGATATTAAGTAAAGATCATGTTCCATGAAGATATTTAAAAAAAAAATCCTACCTTAAATATATAAAACATTATTTTTGTGAGTGAATGCAGCACAATCGTGAACATAAATGCACAACTTTAAAAGGCGATTTTCTAAATTTTTTGCACCCTCAGATTCCAGATTTTCAAATAGTGTATCTCGGCCAAATATTGTCCTATCCTAACAAACCATACATCAGCGGGAAGCTTATTTATTCAGCTTTCGTATGATATATAAATCTCAATTTAAAAAAATGCACCCTTGTGACTGGTTTTGTGGTCCAGGGTCACATATATACAGTACATATTTATTGACAAAATGTTATGTTAGATGCAATTAATGGCGATTAATCGATTCGACAGCATTGAAAATATGTAAAATAAAATTTTCTTGAGAAAATTCCTAACAGTTCTGTCATATTTATACAATAATCACAGTGACCACTACGTGGAGCCAATTTTCAGTACGCACATCCATGACTGTCCACCGCATCAGTCAGTGTAATGCAATTCCAGGACCAAGTACACTAGATTAAAAACAAGTAGAAGAATTACATCAAGAGAGTTTTCACATTTATTTAAAAATGTAATGGATTGATTCTAAAGACAGAGGAGCTGGATGGACAGAGCATGTGTGAGCTCAGGACAGGTGCTGGCGTTTGTGTTTGAGGATCTCAGTTGAGGTGAGAGTCAGGTCTTTATTACAGATATCACAGTGATAGACCCTGGTCAGACCTGAGGAAGACGATGAGGATGTGTTTACACTTTCAGGCTCTGTGAAAACAGAAAAACTGATTAGTGATATACAAAAAAAAAGAGAAAAATATTATTGAGAAGACAGACGTGTAGACATACACTATAAATGTATGTATATTTATATTATTTTATTTCATATATAATATTTTCAATTCGTTTTTATTTAAGTTTGAATAATTTGTTGTGTTGTCATTTTTATTAATATTATTATTTTTATTTTTTTTTTTTAAAGTTTAGTTTTAGTTACCGGTATGTTAGTACATGAGAAAATGTCCTTGGCAACTGGCTGAAATAAAATAAGTTTAATAATTTTTACATTTTATTTTATTTCAGATCAAATGTTTCATTTATTTCAAGTAATGAAAATTTAAAAAAAAATTGGTTTGTGGTTAACACAAGCTCAATATATTTTCACATTTTATTCTGCATAAAATACATCAGTAAAACACCCTTGTGATTTTTTAAAGTTTTAACAAACTTAAAAACGTCACTTAAAAAAGGCGGCAGCTATTAAGTGGCTAAACGGGACAACAGGTTATAAATGTCATTCAGCCGAACAGGTAAACTCATCTATTCATTAGTCTGCTTGTTTATTATCATTCTCTGGCAGACTATTCAAACTCAAACGTACAGGGAAATCGTTTTTAAATAAAGACTGAAAGAGTTGACAGAAGTGTAATGGTCGTGACGTTGAAGTCATGTGACTGGTGTAGTTATAGCTTACGTTTAGCTTTTTACTTCCGGCAGTTGTATTTAGACTTCAAAATTCATAAAAGCTGTTCATTTGTGTAAATGATCATGATGAACAATACATGTAAGATTCATAAACCTTTGTTGGTCACAGAGCTTATTTTCTGCCATAATCCTAAATCCTTTTAGGTTTCTGTAGAGGGCGATGCAAACACCAATACATCATGACTGCCGGACTCTCTAGGACATCTAAGATGAAATGATTGAGAAGTGCTCACCTGCTTCCTCCTCGGGCTGCTGTTCCTCTGGTGGCCTGCAGGAGACCTCATGTTGCATGCGCTCCAAGGGCGTCAGGGGCATATAAAGGTCACAGTGAGGGCAGCTCCAAAAACTGCGTAAACATTCACTGTACAAGTCCTTAGAGTCCTACAGGACACACATTAAAAACATAGGAAGTGATGGCGTTAAAGGACTGTAAGAAAGAGAAGGCTTTCCACAGGAAATTCAGGAAAGCTTGTTTCTGCCAAAAAAAAAAAAAAAGGTAATTGACCATTTGCAAAGACCCGCCCCCCTTAGTTACTGTTGCTATGTCCGACAAGCTACGACGCTCTCACACACACACAATGTTCTCACGCAGTGAAAAATACATCACGGAGCAGAGAGGAGACTGACAACAGACCGACAGACAGGACAGACCAGGTTACTTTTGATTTTAAACAAAGTCTCACCTTTCAAATTTGGTAATTTTTTTTAAAGAAATTTAAACAATAAATACCGTTTTGTGGCTCTTTAATGTGTCGTGACAGATCGCTGTGTCGCCTCAGTTAAAGCGGCTCGTGAACCGATCATCTCTTCCTTCTAGTTCATTTATAGCATCAAATAAACATGAATGAACATCAGAAGGAATGTTGTTTTAACCGCAGAAAGGCGTCAGTACACTCCGCTTCTCAAGTTCAAATCCTCCCATGTTAATCTACTGACTCTCCTGACTGATTTGTCGGACAAAATGGCGGATGGCGAAGTATGATTGGTCAGATCACCTGTCAATCAAACTCTCTGCGAAGGGTCAATTGCGACTTATCTCACAAACTGACTTTTTCACTCTTACAATTACGAGTATATAGAGCTTATGAAGCCTGTCCCTTTTCAGCTCTGAACTCGTCGTGTTCTGTCTTTCGGTTTGTATTTCCACAGCATGAAAGTAAGATCTTACGGTTTTATGAATGAACCGCTCATTTTTTAAATCTTGCCGTTCTACTGACATTTGTTATGATATCCGCTTCAAACATTACAATGCGCATGATAACTTGCGTTTACTCTACAATAAATCGAATTACTCTTCAACAGCGATGCCATAGAGAAAAAATGGAAGTTCAAAGACAGTATTCTAAAGATGGCTGCGCGCTTGTTTCTCTGGCGCATAAGGTCTATACATCTCACAACTACAAGTTAAAAACTCATAATTGCGAATTTGCATCTCTCAATTCGTACTTTTTTTCTCAGAATTCTGAGTTTACATCTTACAATGTTGAGTTTTTGGGAATTCTGAGTTTGCCGGTACATATCTCAATTCTGATATTTCTCATAATTTTGAGTTTACGTCTCATAATTTCGATAATTTTCTTTTTTTTAAATCTCAAAAGAAAAGTTATATCTCAAATTCTGTCATTTTTCAGAATTTTTAGTTTACATCTCACAATTTTGACTTTTCTCAAAATTCTGAGTTTACAAAAAAGACAATGTGAGATAAAAAGTTAAAATGACCTTTTATATATATATATATATATATTTCGTGGTGGACACAAACTTCCATAGGAAAGAACACTTACACGCAGACAGTTGTAAGTGAAGTAGCTGCACACACGCAGGCCTCCTTTAATGGCATCTGGCTCCGGCTTCATGCCAGGGAACAGAGAGCCGAGAGATGAAGCGGAAGAAAGATCCGGATCCTTCTGGGGTCCGATGTACAGGTTCTGAGACTGCAGCCCTGCCAGCCGCCTCAGACTGTAACTAACCTATGAGAGAAAGTCATTATCATGTGACTTCATGTGTGTTTGATCCAGATTAAACACGGATCTATCGTTATGTTAGCCTCGCTACCTCAGTATACAGCAGAAACCGCACAAGTCCCTCACAGAGCTTTTCCAGTTCTCTGCGGGAAACTTTGGGCCCACTCAGGCCGAGTCCAGCGGAGCTGCCGGGGCCGCCCTGTCCGAGCTGAGCCTGAAGCTGTCTCTCCCACTCCCCCCGCAGAGTGAGGGCCGAGGAGAGCACTTTCATGGCCCCGGCTCCGTCGGTCAAGCCCAGCTCCAGCCAGCCGTCCACCACCAGACGCGAGCAGTCCACGTTAGTGTCCACAGAGTTGGCCACCAGCAGAAGAGCCTACAGGAGAGGTCAACGACAAACAAGAGTGTTCAAGATCAAGAAAAATCAAGTTTAAAACGTTTTTAGCAATGTACACTACTTTTCAAAAGTGTGGGGGTCGGAAAGATTTTGAAAGAAGTCTCTTATGCTCGACAAGACTGCATTTATTTGATCCAAAAACTAGAGTAAAAAACAAATTTTGCGTGAAATATTTTCTGTATAAATATATTTTAAAATTTCTGAATTTTCAGTATTTAAAATGAATTTTCAGCATCATTACTCCAGTTTCAGTGTCACATGATCATTCTAATTTGGTGATTTAATGCTCATGAAAACATTTCTTATTATTATCATTGTCGAAAACAGTTGGGCTGCTTAACATCTTTGTGGAACACCTTTTTTCAGGATTCTTTGATGAATAGAAAGCTCAAATGAACAGCACTTATTTAAAATAGAAATATTGTGTAACATAAAAGCCTTTAATGTCACTTTGATCAATTTAATGCATCCTTGACTCCAAACTTTTAAATGATAATGTACTCTTTAGATTTTTCTTGGTTTTAAAAACTATTGGTATTGGTAACTAATGGTAACTGTAACATTTTCAAGTTTAAATGTAATTATTATAAAAAGGTCAAGTGTAGCCATCAAGTAATAAAACAATTAAACATTTTCCTCACACATTGAATATTTACGTGCACACATTTTAATCATTATTCTCAAAAAAGTTAAGACATCTTTCAGGGTAAAACCATTTTTCAGGTTTTTTACAAATATCATGAATTCTTAATTCATAAACATCCTTAATTTTTAGGGGAGTTGCACCACTTGACATTTTACAACCTTTACTAACCTTGCCTTGTCATAAAAAGGTAAAATAATCTGATATCATGATATTATGATCTCTGATATTAATTCATAATTCCTTTACTGAATCAGGTGTTAAAAAATGCAGGCAACTTGTGAATGCAATGAGGAAGTAAGCTACATATTTTCTGTGAATGTGTGAGACTCTGATTAAAGCGGATGAGACCGGAAGCACATTCAATTTATTGAATCTTATGTTCAAAATAAGGGGGAAATGGTTCCAATTCTCTGAGTGTTTACTGACCTGTAGGGCTGGAATCCGCGCGCAGTTTGAGACGTAAGGCTTGTTTGTTTCTAGCAGAGTAACAAAAGCCAGTAACTGATGCCGGTTGCTCTGCCCTTTATCAGCACCTACAGAGAGAATGTAAGAGTGCAACAGTGAAAAAGAGGAACGTCTCAGTCACGATGCCTGTCTTATTGCAAAAAGGAGTGTGTACCAAACTCGCTGGACTCGTGCTCGGGGACATGCAGAACTTCAGGGTCAATGGCAAACACGCTGGTTGGGTGGATCACAACACCTTGTTTATTACGTGTGTGGAACACCTAACACAGACACACACACACACACACACACACACACACACACACACACACACAAAAAAAAAAGTTAACTGAGTTGGCTGATATTACTATGCATATTAAAGTGCCACTATTATGATATTTTATGCTCCTAATTTTGTTTTGAAAGTCTCCCACCATAGGTTTCAATGCATCCAAGGTAAAAAAAACACTGATTGTGATTGGCTACTCTGCTCTGATTGGTCAGATGATTCAGTCTGTTGTGATTGGCTACTCAGCTCTGATTGGTCAGATGATTCAGTCTGTTGTGATTGGCTACTCAGCTCTGATTGGTCAGATGATTCAGTCTGTTGTGATTGGCTACTCTGCTCTGATTGGTCAGATGATTCAGTCTGTTGTGATTGGCTACTCAGCTCTGATTGGTCAGATGACCCAGTCTGTTGTGATTGGCTACTCTGCTCTGATTGGTCAGATGATTCAGTCTGTTGTGATTGGCTACTCAGCTCTGATTGTTCAGATGACCCAGTCTGTTGCGATTAGCTACTCTGCTCTGATTGGTCAGATGACCCAGTCTGTTGTGATTGGCTACTCTGCTCTGATTGGTCAGATGATTCAGTCTGTTGTGATTGGCTACTCAGCTCTGATTGGTCAGATGATTCAGTCTGTTGTGATTGGCTACTCAGCTCTGATTGGTCAGATGATTCAGTCTGTTGCGATTGGCTACTCTGCTCTGATTGGTCAGATGACCCAGTCTGTTGTGATTGGCTACTCTGCTCTGATTGGTCAGATGATCCAGTCTGTTGCGATTGGCTACTCTTCTCTGATTGGTCAGATGACCCAGTCTGTTGTGATGGGTCTACTCTGCTCTAATTGGTCAGATGACCCAGTCTGTTGTGATGGGTCTACTCTGCTCTAATTGGTCAGATGACCCAGTCTGTTGTGATGGGTCTACTCTGCTCTGATTGGTCAGGTGACCCAGTCTGTTGTGATTGGTCTACCACGTACAGGGCTTTTCGAAAACCCAACGGCCATTACCATATCTGAGTTTTAGCTCCTGATCTTTCTCAGTGCTTGAATACACAGTGATACGAACAGTAATGATGGCGCCGATTTTCCTTATCAATTATAGCCTGAGTCCTCATCCTTCGGAAATGCAGCAACGTGGAATTGCTTTCGCTGCGCAGAAAACAGAGTCTTCTCGACATGTTGACAAGACAACACAAACCAATCTCTTCTAGTCTACAACTACAGTGTATGAGGGTGGGTCAACGTATTGTTTGCAGGCAGCCAATAGGCTAGCATTAGGTTCTATTTTAAGTTCGAGGAAGTAAGTCTGGAATAACTGAAGACTCGTTTCAGATTCAGTTCTTTCTTTAGAAAGATACTTAACTTTGAAACTTTGCAGACATTTTACATTCACAAACTAGCTACATACAGTCCATGAAAGGGAATATTCAAAAAAGCATAATAGGTGCACTTCAATGTGTATTTAGCCGTTACCTGCTCCGAGTCTTTGCGTGTTGCGTTGTGCTCATCTGGCATGGCGAGCTGTGGGTAAAGGCCTCGACACAGCACCAGTTTGAGCAGAGACTGCTGACGGGACGACAGATCCGCACTGGCACATGCAGCTTCCTGGAGCTCATTAACATTGTGACGCAACTTGAACTTGACTTCCTATAAGAGCCAGACAACATATAAGGAGAATACAGAGAAAGTGTACAGTATGAGTGAATCTCACAAAGCCTGGGTCATAGTTCACCTCAAAATAGATTTGGGAAAAAAATAAGCCTATTTTTAAATCCAATATAAAGTCTAGTGACATTATTTAAACAATTCTGTCATTACTGTAATGTAAATCAGTGTTATTTAGTATCATTGAGATAATACTATTATAGTTACTATTATATAATACTATTAAAGTTTATATTTTCAGTTTTCTTGTTCATTTAGGTGTAAGTTTTAGTAATTTTCTTGTGTTTTTTTATGGTTTTAGTTTCAGTTATACTGTAACCCTGATGTGAAAAATTCCAATCTTATAACAGTACTGAAAAATAACAATATTTATTTATCGTTCAAAAGTTTGGGGTTATCAAAGCTGCATTTATTTGATCAAAAATACAGTTAAAACAGTAGAGTTATATATTTTTTCAAGATTACTTGATGAATAGAAAGTTAAAAGAACAGAAATCTTTTATCACATTATCAACGTCTGTACCGTCACTTTTAATCAATTACTCGTCAAATAAAAGGATTAATTTCTTTGGAAGAAAAAAATCTTGCTGATCCCAAATGTGAGCGGTAGTGTACATTAAATTAAGAAGGTCTTTTCCCCACATGCTCTAAAATGCACCTGTATGTCCACAGTCTGTTCAGAAGCATCTTTCCTCTTCTTGCCTGAGCTCGCTCCCTCTCCATCAGATGCAGACGAGGCGTCTCCCTCCAGCCCTTCCTCCAGCCGGAGCACTTTCCTCTTGGTGTTCTCCTGGAGCTCATGGTCTCGTTTCAGCTGGTGGAGCTTCTGTCTCTCTGTGAGTCTCTCTCTGCGCCGGGCTCGGTCCTGCGGTACCGCCCTGCTGGCCGCATGATCCTCCAGAAGACCATGAGTCCGCAGCAGCTCCTGTGAGGAACACACCATTAGGATCGGTCACATGGGTCACAAACGCAGCGGGAGCTGTTAGAAAGTCATGGAGATATCACGCTGCTGCTGACTTTGAACTGTCGTCTGAGGTTGACCATCTCATAAAGCCTCTGTTCCTCCAGTCCTCTCCTTCTGCACCACTTTCTGGAGGCGCTTCCTCTCTCTGCTTTCACCTGTTGATATATATAAGCCAATATTACTCATTTTTCCTAATTTAAAGGAGTGGTATAATGCCCTTTTCACAAGATGTAAAATAAGTATTTGATGTCCCCAGTGTGTATGTGAAGTTTTAGCTCAAAATACCCCACAGATATTTTTATATAGCATGTTAAAATTGTCACGTTTTGAGGGTGAGCAAAAACACACTGTTTTTGTGTCTGTCCCTTTAAATGCAAATGAGCTGCTGCTCGTGGCACATAATCTATTGATGTGTTCAGGGGGCGGGGTTTATGAACATTTTAGGGCTGGTGATGTCACTAACCCGGGAGGAATGTTGTGTAGTTCCTACCAGCCGTTTGTTGTAGTCCTTTTCTTTAAAAGCAAATATCTTCCTTTGCTTTGAACTGAGCGTTGTAACTTTGCAGATGTTGTTTAAGTTCAAACAGCAACATTACACACTAACTAAAGTTAGAAAAGTGAAATCATACTTTACCACCCCTTTAAGATCATCTTTAAAACAGTAACAATTTAAAAACACTGTTAAATGTCACCTTTAGCAAATATCAAAATGAATATCCAATTTTTTATACTGTGCATGATCGTTATGGTGCCTAAATAAAATTTGAAATGACTGATTTAATTTGTAATTTACTTAGACAATAGTATGACATTTTCTATTGTCTAAATACATTACAAAGTTAAAAAAATTTTTTTAGACAAGAGTATTTTATTTCAGTTTTGCTGATTTATAACTAATAATCACAAAAAATAATGATCTGCTTATCAAACACCATTCACAATAGTTGAATGCCATATAGGACGCCGTTGTATATAATGCATTATAAAGGTAAAGAACAACAGGACTAAAGTGTGAAACCCCAACTTCCCCATGAAATAAAAAAAAATTAAAAAGACATTATGACTTTTTATATCACAATTTGGACTTTTATTCTTGAAATTCTGAGATTATATCTTGCAATTTTGAGTCAACATTACGCATCTGTGATTTTTTTCTCAGAGCTGTGAGTTTTTAACACAACTCTGGCTTTGTTTGTTTTTTTATATATAGTTTATATCTTGCAATTCTGACTTTATTTCTCGCAATTCTGAGTTAATATCTCGCAATTTTTGAGTTAACATCTCGCAACTCTTTGACTTTTTCTCTCTGACTATCATATAATGTCATGGACAGAAAAAAATGTGTCTGTATCATGAAATGCATATTTCCTTCAAGAAATGTTTTGGTACATTCCATTTCGTATTAATAGTAATGCCCAAAATCAAATATTACATTCACAAAAGTAATATTTCATTCACAAAATGCATTTCAAAACAGCGTTCATTCTTTAAATATGCTTAATTTTTATTGAATATACATTTAACAATGTAATTATTGTACAAATTATTGGTAAAGAAGTTTTTATTATATATAAAAATCACATTAGGTTCAGTCTTGTAATGTTCATGCAGGCTTCCGACATTGATACACAATAAAGCAGGCAGAAGAGCCGAGACTGACCTGCACCCAGGCATTAAAGGTGTTCATCAGTGTGAAGGGGTCTCCCTGGTTGCTGTTCAGGGGCTGGCGAGCGGTGGAGCAGTCGGGGTTGTGCTGAGCACTGCGCAGAAACGGAGACTGGACACTCAGAGCAGCGGCAACCGTCAGCACCGGCTCCACCAGTTTAAAGACAGAACCCAAAACCAACATTTTTCCTGGACAAACACAAGCAGGAGCATTTATAATGCCATTAATACCGTAGCAAGCTCAACTAACAGCAGTTAAGGGTTCCTTACCAATGACCACGTCCACAGGCAGTTGAGCCAGCAGCCTGCCAATGGAGGAGAGCTCCCCGTGTTCATCTAGCGCCCCCTGTTCTCTCAGGTATGTCACTGCAGTCTGAATGCTGGAAGCGGGAGGAGGGTCTATGAAGGTAAAAGTGCGAGGGTCACCCAGACCCATGCTCATCATCTGCACAAACACGTTAGCAATATGCTTTAGTTTAGCGTCCCACCGAATTATTACAATTATCTGAGAACAATACGCCCCTTGAATCAAAAATAATGAGGTTACTTCAATTTTAAAAAAGCACTGTTTTCATGATGTGCGAGAGCACCTGTAGGATGAGGGAGTCCAGCGCCACCCTGTGGATCTCAGGAACAGGATATGAAGCAAAGGCGTCGTAATCAGATTCAGCGTAGAGTCGGTAACAGACTCCCGGCCCGGTTCTGCCGGCGCGACCTTTCCTCTGTTCAGAACTGGCCCGGCTGATCCAGAACTCCTGCAGTCTCTGCATCTTGGCCTTTGGGTCAAAACTCATTTCTTTCACTTTTCCTGTTATAAAACATCAAAGAGAATAAAAATTAAGACGTTTTTGGAAAGGACAATCAGATAAAAAATTGGGGACAGCGTCTCAAACCAAATTTTATTGATTTAAAATATTTTATTATTTGAAATAAAACACTTTTTGTCCTAAAACTCTAATATCATAAAATAAATGAAACTTGAAAATCATAAAATATTTTAAAATCATAGAAAATAGGGTCTCATCATTTTTTCTTGATTTCATTTACATTTTTTAATAAAATATATGTTGCCCTTAATCAATAAAATTCATAAAATAAATGAAACTTGAAAATGATTACATATTTTAAAAACATAGAAAATAGGGTCTCATAAAATTGTACTGATTTAAGTCAATTTCTTTAAAATAAAACACTTTTTGTCCAAAAATTCTAAAACCATAAAATGAACTAAACTTGAAAATAAATATTTTAAAAACAGAAAATAGGGTCTCATGAATTGTTTTTGATTTAATTCATATTTAAAATAAAATATATATTTTTTGCCCTAAAACAATAACATCACGAAATGAATGAAACTGTAAAAAATATTAAATATTTTTAAAACATAGAAAATGGGAAAACATTAGTGCAGGCTCCACTTCTTCCAGCAATCTGCATGTATTACCTGAATCAACGACAAAGCGCACTCCGTCTATAGTGACCGAGGTCTCAGCAATATTGGTAGAAATTATGCATTTTCTCACACCCGGGGGTGAAATGTCAAACACCTGAAGGTCAAAGTTCACACATCGAGAAATTACTTCAAGCAAAAAAAGTTTGGGGTAGGTATGTTTTTGACAGTCTCGTTTGCTCAGCAAGGCTCCATTTATTTGAGCAAAAATACACAAAATAAAACAGTAACATGATTAAAATTTAAAATAATAGTTTTCTATATAATCGAATCATTCTAATCATAAAAAACATCTAATGCATAAAGATCCTGATGAATGTCGGGTCTGTCCTGAATGAACCTTATCCTGCTGAGCCAGTGAGAGCGTGCTGTGCAGAGGGAGGACGATCCAGCGCTGTGTGTGTGTGGCGTACGCCTGGCAGGCCTCCTGGATGGTGGAGATCTCAGCCACTCCGCTGAGGAACAGCAGCAGATCGCCTCTCTCCTCGGGGGGGTAGCGCTGGTCAATGCCCTGCAGCACACGCAGGTACGGCCGCGGGTCCAGTTTCTCAGAACGGGACACCTGCTCCTCTGAAGGAATGGGCTGGTAGATCACCTACAGCACAGGACACACTTACACTGTGATCAATTTACTACATTTTCATTCTAAATAAAATATTTTTTGCTTTAAATCAATACAATTCATACAATAAATGAAACTTGAAAATGATTAAATATTTTATAAACAGAAAATAGGCTCTCATTACATTTTATACATTTAATTTACATTTTAAATAAAATATTTTTTTTGTCCTAAAACAAACTTGTAAATGATTAAATATTTTTCAAAATATAAAATAGGGTCTCATAAAATGTTATTGATTTTATTTACATTTAAAATGAAATACTTTTTGTTCTAAAACTCTAAAATCATAAAATGAATGAAACTTGTAAATGATTAATATATATATATATATATATATATATATATATATATATATATATATATATATATATATATATATATATATATAAAAAATAGGGTCTTGCAATATTTTATTGATTTAATTTAAATTTAAATAATTTAATTCTAAAATCATAAAATGACTGAAAAATTATTGAATATTTTAAAAACAGAAACAATAGGATCATCTTTTTTTTAGTATTACAATTTTAAATAAAATAGATATTTTTTGCCCTAAAACAATAAAATCATGAAAATTATTAAATATTTTAAAAACATAGAACATACGAAAACATTAGCGCATTAAAACACTATATTTTGACAGTAAGGCGTTCTGAGAGCTCACCTGAATGGGGAAGAGTCTGCCTGGCACCTGCAGAACTGGTGCGTCGCTGAAGTAGCTGGAGAAGAGTTTGATGTTGATGGTGGCCGACATGAGGACCAGCCGCAGGTCTGTGCGCAGGGGCAGAAGGGAACGCAACACTCCCAGCAGGAAGTCACAGTGCAGGTGTCTCTCATGCACCTCGTCCACGATCAGCACCTGGTACTGGCCCAGGGAAGCGTCCTGCTGGATCTGCCGGAGCAGGAGACCCTCGGTCATGAACAGGAGTTTGGTAGCTGTGGTGCGGCTGGTCTCAAAGCGGATCTGGTACCCAACCTGGAGAGGGAACATACAGGACAAAAACGTTTTTGCACCCCATTCACAAGAGTTTACGCTGCTGTGATTCTTTAACTCTCACCGTACGCATTTTGGAAAAAGATTCTTCCTTCTTGTCATGAACTTTGAGGCATTCCTAGGTTTTGAAAGTTACAATATATATATATATATATATATATATTAGGATTATTAATAGTAATAATGTTATAAATAATCATTAACAGAATCACAATAAAAAAGAAATGGAAATAGTAGTTACTAATATACATATATTTTATTATATATATTTACTACCATTTATTTGTATTGTGATGCTGTTAATGATTATTTATAACATTATTATTAATACTATTAATAATACTATATATATATATTGCAAAGTATGTTTATTGGCTAAATGTACAGACTTTCAGCTGTTTGCATTAATGAACAAATCAAACAAAAGTAAAAGCTCAACAAGTGGTTACCCCAAAAGTAATAGAAATAGCTCAACAAGTGGTTACCCCAAATTCAACTTTTAATGAATTCTGCAGTCTCAAAATGATTCAACCCCTTAAATAAAATCCCTCACAAGTTAGCACACATCTGCAAAACAGTTAACAATTATGCACATTTTGATCCCTAATTCCCATTTCCATGTCAAAAAATGATTTTTTTCTCTCTCAGTATTGTTGTCTTACAGTAATACAACTGACATATGATACAACTTTTTACTACTGAAATTATAATATTTATCTGTTAATATTTCAAAAAACTGTTTATTTGTTCTGAAAATGTGTTGCGAAACATCTTTGTACCTTGGAGCCGTACAGGTTGAGGCTCTCAAAGCTGACTCTCTTGGCCAGTGAGATGCAGGCGATGCGGCGCGGTTGAGTACAGGCGATGTTGTCGAAGCCTGAAGCCAGCAGATACTGGGGCACCTGTGTGGACTTCCCACACCCCGTGTCTCCAGCCACCACCACCACAGGATGAGTCCTCACCAGCTCCACTATCCTGTCTCGGTACTGGAAGATGGGGAGGCTCTTCTGCTCCCTCCTCAACTTGGAAAGCTTGTTGAAGCTCTGCTTCTGGTTGAAATCGAGGAAATGGAGAAGGGCAAGACGGCAGTCTGTGATCTCCTGCCTGCCTGGACCCGAGCTCTCCCTGCGCCTCCTGTGCTCAGATCCTCCCAGGCGCTCCTCGATGTCTTTGGAGCACACGGAGATGTTGATCCTGTATCTGGCATCATAGTCCTTTGGAAGCCCTAGATCCACAGATCCAGACTTCTTCCTGGCTTTTCCCTCGTCTGATTCTTGCCTGCTGGATTTGGATGCTGACATCTCTTTCTTGGCTTTGAATCTCTGGAAGCGCTCGAAGAAGGTCCAGAACTCCTTGTGTTCAGTTCTGCCCGCCTGGATGTAGTCATGCTGGCGGAAAAACACCTCGTCCAGCTGGGCTCGACACTGAGGACTGTCCCAGTCCCAGCTCTGGCTCTTCTCTCGCTCGTGGGACATTTTTTTAATATTAGTGTAAACCAAACTTCCACTTTTCAGCAGGATTTTCAACTGTTCATTTTTCTATATACATTTTCTATTAATTTCACATTATCATTGATAATATTTGTCGTGGTTATCATCCGCTCAGATATTGTAAAGCACATATGTCGGTTGCATTTTTGCCATGTTTACGCTTCTCGAAACGGAGCAACACCGGAGCGATAACTTGAAGGGACCGTTTCTGGTACGTCTGTGTTTACAGCTCGGATACTGCAAAGTGCCAGTAAATAGTTCCTACACCAACAGCTAGAGAAGAATGTTGCGTAGTGAATAATGCAGTGTCTTAATCTGAGACTTTTTTTTATATTCATATATATAATTATACATGCAGTTTTAAGACTAGAAAGACTGCCAAATTAGATCACACAGCAGGAGCATTTAAATAAACTGGGGGGAAATATAAATGTGATGAAATGAAGAAATGGTAGACCGTTGTAGTTTCTGCATTTAAAGTATGTTAAGTGTATATAAAAGTGTCTGTGTGTGTATGAAAAATGTGTCCATTCATGGGTAGTGTTGTAGTTCACTGTTAAACACTATTTTTCAATGATGCAGACAGCATGTACTATAGATGAGCAACATCCATAGTCTTCATAAAGTTATCATTAAAAATATATATATATATCCCCATGCAGAACTTGAATGGAATTTGTACTTGCTTATTACACATATTTCACACTGTATTAACCAGATACACATTTTATTTGTAAAACGTTGCTAATTTGTTAAATCATGTTGCATGAAACAAAGTTTTTATTTTATTTTATTTTTAAAGTGTTAGATGTAATCCCTGAATCAAATTTAAAGCACTCCAGATTCCAAAAAAACTTATTTTCAAGTGTTTCCGTTTAAAGTTACATTACATTACATACATTTTGCACAAAAGTCATAAAAAGCATGATGTTCACATTTAAGTATGTGAGTGTGACTCCAGAAATACACACTCCCTGAAACAAAGAAAACTGAAGGTACAGAACCAAACAACTAAATCATTCACAATCCAAAAATAAAAGCTTCACTTCAAGAATGTACTTACTAAAAACCACAAAATCTTTAAAAGGAGAAAATAAGACATTTATTTACACATCTTAAGACAGAATAAAACCCCATACCGCTCTTCTCATAAAATATACAAATATATAAAACAATTTAGAAAAATGCTAAAACTGGTCAACATGTCCATCCCCCTGTTAACCCAGACGAGGGTTACTAGATTGGGTTATTCCATGTATGTTATTAAAATATTTGTGGCCTGAGAAACCAAAACAGTTCATCATAATCTCCAGGCAAGTTATACTCCCGTCTTCTCCTTGATCCAGCCCCTGAATTTTGGGACGTTTGTGTAGATGCCTGGCTTGTTTTTGCGGGCACAACCGTCACCCCAGCTCACAACTCCCGCCAGGTACATACGCTCACTCGATAAGTAGGCCAGAGGACCGCCAGAGTCACCCTGAGCAAAGATAAAGAGAGTTTTTTAAATGGATGATAATAACAGGAGAGAGAGGAAATAAAATAAAAGAGAAACTAATAAAATGGCACTTATGGATGCACAATATTAAAATTCTGACTGATACTAAAAAGACGATCATAATGTTAATTTTAAGGTCAAAAACCTATAAATGGCTGATATAAAAATTCGATATGATTTGGTCTAAATAAAATATTTGTTTGATTATAATTTAACACTATGCCAGCTACCATGGCTATATTCATGGTGAGAAACAAGTTGAAAATAGAAGAAATATATTAATAACAAAACTATATATAAACAACAAATCAAAAAAAATTTGTAAAAGGTTTTTACCATTTACCATTTTTAAAGTTTATAATTGATGAAAAAAAAATGAAAAAATCTAAAACAAAATCTGGCCTCACATAATCAATCAAAAAGGCCATTAAAATAGGTTTCAGAGATATTGGATATAGAAGCAGCCACGGCCATTCATTTAACAGTGTAGTAAAAAAAATGTGTTTTTAAAGATTAACTTTAAGTAAACATTAGGCAAAGTGCAAAATCAGGGAAATGAGCACAACCAATTAAATATCCAATATCGACCAAAACTGATATTAAAAAAATCTCTAATATTGACCGATAAAAAATATGGTACCGATATATCAAGCATTCCTAAACTAAATAATTTAATAAACAGAAATAAAAATATACATGCTTTGCAGGGAAAATCCTGTGAACTTGTATGCTAAAGCATTAAGCACGAAAATTTCAAGATTTAAAAAAAGTTAATGAAACTCACCTGGCAAGCATCCACTCCTCCTGTCAGAACGCCAGCACACATCATGCGAGAAGTGATCTGACCAGACATTAGTTTATCACACGTCGTACCGTTGATGATGCGAACTCGCGCTTTCTGCAGCACAATCGCTCCAGAGCCTGAAATAAACACACACCAATTACAAATCAAAGACAAGAACGAAGTTTAAAAAGATACACATTTTTGAATTTGTGAAATATGACAGGCTTTGTGAGAGGTGTAAGCATTATTGTATAGTTGTTTTACGGACCCCCTTCTCTAGTGGCACCCCAGCCGGTGATAATGACAGAGTCACTGGAGTTGTAGACATCGGTGGCACTCGGCAAGCAAATGGGTCGAATGGTGTCACTGTAGGCCACGGCTGAGTCCAGCTCCATGAGAGCGATGTCGTTGTCATAGGTGTAGGGGTTGTAGGACGGGTGAGGAATGACTTGTTTTAGGAATCTCTTCGTTGCCGTCTGTTTATCTTTTTGTGTGTGAAGACCCAAGTATGCTTCCCATGTGGACGGCTGAGAATACCTGAGGATTCATCAGATAAACAGAGATGAAGGTTTTCTCTTTTCTCTTAATTAGAAATTAATTTCTATGGTGGCTATTTTCTCTTTTATATATATATATATATATAAAAAAAAATTTTTTAAACCAAGTAGCATCTACCAGCATTTGATACTACAACTTTTCTTATAACTTCTTTCAGCCATATTTCTTATTCATTTTAATCAACTGGTGTTTTGGTGATTGTTTAGTGGATGTATGAAGTCAGTTCCGCTCAAGTTTGCACAGGAAAAACAGATTTACTAAACTTGCTGGCAAATTATGTTAAAAAGTGGCTAAAAGTGATGATGGGAAGTTCTGTGGGTGATTTACTGACAATGTGCAAATAAAAAAAATGGAAGCAGCAGTTAATTTCCATTATGACCAAGGCAGTCTACCAAGAGCAGCACAACAGCCCTGGGTCGCAAACATGCAGAACTAATGATAATCAGGTGCGGCTCATCTACTAACAACACAGATGCAGCACGTTTTCTGTTATGTACTAAAGATGCTTGCCATAAAGAGGTTGAACAATTTTGAGACTGCAGAAGTCATTATTCAATGATTTGGGGAAAACACTTGAAGCATTTGTTGTGTTGAGCGATTTCAGTTACTTTGATTTGATTTCTTCATTGCAAACAGCTGAAAGTCAAAATCTAGCCAATAAACATGATTTGCCATGGGGATTTAATAATTTTTATTAATACTATAACCATTACAGCATGTCAAGAGCAAAATGGGTTAAGACGTATTTTTTTAGTAATAGTACTATATTGCAAATACCACTAAATTAAATAACACAAACCTTATTAAACCATGCATGATTTATTTCAATTCTCACCTCCCTCTTTCATCTGAAAGGGAAACTCCTACAAATGCATATGCAATAAGGTAAAAAATAACTGTGTCCATGCTTTTTCATTGATAATTTTTCACTGCATGTCTTTAGTAAATCCTGACAGTAGTTTAATGCCAAATGAGGGTTTGCGCTGGAGCAAGCTGTAAGTAAATCTGGCCCAAAGTGTCACAACAGTTTTTGTGAAACGCTTTGCTCTAAAAAAAAAATCTTTTTGTTGAGTTAATGAGTTTCTAAAGTAAAAGTTGTAGATTGAAAAAAGAGAGAAGAGAAACAGAGGAAACTCACTTGATTTTGTCGTCTTGTACACAGTGGGCAGCCGTCACAAGCCAGCGTTCACTGATGATTGATGCACCGCAAACATGAGCCATGTTTTTAATGTGGAGGCTGACCTGCCATGGGAACTCGCCCACAACTGCGTCCTCCCCACCCACAACACGAGACGACTTGAAAGCTTTCTTGCCACAGTCTAGAGAATAAAGAGGGAGAGATAGAAATCAACTTTAAATCAATACAGATATGAGAACAGAAGTATATGGATAAGGATATGAATGACACGCACTGCAGTTGGACTCATCAGAGCCGTCGCCACAGTCATCTTGCCCGTCACACTGAGGGTTATTTTTGGTGATGCATTTGTTGTTATTGCACGTAAAAGTTGAGACTGTACAAGACATTTCTGCAAGAAAGAAAAACAAGCATTAAGAATGACTGAAAAGAAGGAAAGTGTTCCAAATTTCAGAATATTTTCCGTAATATATATTTTCTAGTGCTGTCAATCGATTAATATATTTTTATGTTGTAATACTTTCACATTAAATCTCCAGAATAATGTATAAACAACATAAAGACAGTGTATTTTAAATATTTGTTTAATGGCATCTTTTTACTAAGCACTGTGAACGAAGGCCAGTATCAATGATACCAGTACTGATTCTCTGATGTCTCTATTAAATAGATTTAGCCATTAATTATAGCCATTGAACATTACAGTATAAATTAAACCTATAATTTTTAACATTAATAGGCTTTAAAAAAAAATGTGAACAAAAGAATTTTCACATATAAACCTATATAATAAACGTCACATTTAGCTTTGCCTTTAATATTACCCAGGTGGGCCGTTTCAGAATTTTACCTGCTCTGCTAAAATGCACCAAAAAAAAAGATTGTTTTTTAATTGTTTTTGACCCATGTAACCTTGTAAACAGTGCTTTAAGATTTTCAGGTAAGTCTAACAGTTAAATAAACAGAAATGTAATACAGCTTTTAGCCCCCCAACCAAGTTATATTTCGCGTTAATTTTTAAAACCCTAATATTATTTTCTGAACATTTTAAATGTGATCTAGATTTTTAGGTTGTCTGATCAAGCTTGCATTATTTTTTATCTAAAATAGTCACCTCTTGAACATCCTTCTTCATCTGAGCCATCTGTACAGTCACGATTCCCGTCACACTTCATCTTCTCGGAGACACACTGATCGTTACTGCACTTAAATTCTCCAGTCTTACATCCTGTCAGAAAAGAGGACAATTATGTTAAAGCAAGTGTGGAGATCTGTTTCTGTTTGGGAGAGAATGATAAAGAGAGAGATAGAGGCTGTATCTGAAACAGAAGACAGTCTTAACTGCCTGGTCTGTCAACAAAGCATTAAAGGGGTGGTATAATGCCCCTTTTTACAATATCTCTGTTGTCCCCAGAGTGTGTATGTGAAGTTTTAGCTCAAAATACCCACAGATAATTTTTTACAGCATGTTCAATTTTTCCCCTTTTGAGGGTCAGTAAAAACACGTTGTTTCGTGTGTGTCTCTTTAAATGCAAATGAGCTGCTGCTCCCGGCACAGAGGGCGGAGCTTCAAGAGCTTGTGTGTGTGAAATGTCAGAAACTGTTCTTCCTTTTATGTTTAAACTGGAGTTGGACAATTGATGGAGAGACTCAAGAAGAAGTGACAACATGTAGAATGCAACAGTGCATTTCTGAATGGTTAGTTGATTAATTTATGTTGCTGATGTGGAGTTAACTATCTTCAATTAGCATATTCTGTCATGATAAAAATCTATAAAATCGCTCGTGTGGGAACTGTTGTAAGATGCCTACAGAGTGACATGCTATTGCATTTGTGTTACGTACTGTATTACATGTGAAAAGACGACTGATTTTTATAAAGTAAACATAAGAATAACTTTCATATTGTTATAAATTTTTCAACATGAACTCGTACTGGACTGAAGGAACTTAGGTTTGCTTTACTTATCTGTAAAACGTTTTTTTTTTTTCAAATACGATACATCAGGCATTTAAGAAACGTTTATTTTTTCATCTCTGAGTCATCATTGTATTGCATTGCATTATATGTTTAGTGTCCCCATCTCCACGGAATAAAAACGATATAGCTTTGATACTAAGACATTATTGGGAGATATAGTGACAACTGATATTTACTATATTTGCAATTTACTGTATGCAAGTAGTCTATTATTCAAGTTATCAAATTACATCAAACTATGTGGCCATATAAACAACATCTGCACCAAATTGCATATTTTTGCTCAGTTTGGGCCACTGAGTAACATTGATGTGTTTTTCCTCCCCAAGTGTGAGCTTCATAATCTCCTATATGGGTCATAAAAGCCTTTTATTGACTATAATTTCATATGGCAGTGTTCTAATAAAAATCTAAATTATTCAGTCATTTTTTTCTTGTTATGAATTGCACCATATTTTCTGTTATTATAGTTAACTACGCAAAGTGATATGGAACTGTAATGTGGTCAAGACCTGCAGGAACTAATAGCCGTGCGTTTCCCTGAAAATAATTTCACACCTTAGAACGTTTGTCAACCAATCAGATTCAAGCATTCAACAGCCCCGTAGTATAAAGTGTTTTAGTGGCAGTGTTTACAGTGTTAACTAACATAACTACATTAAACAGATAATAAATTAAAGAAAATGAAGCTGAATGATGATATTTCTAACTATTAAATCATTTCTAATTTTATATATTCTTGACTCTCCACCTGATCTAGAACAATTTCAATTAAGCTTTATAAATAACCAAGTAAACTAAAATGCTGATTTTTTTGGTAGAAATGGCTAGAAATCTAAAAGAAAAACTATAAAATGTACAGAATGTTTGGTGAACAACTGTTAAACTGCATGCACAGGATTGTGAGAAATCATAAGCCGCGTAATTTACCCGGAACAATTTGTCCCAAATTAGTCCGGTGACGTAGGACTGCGCGCTACTTTGCAGTTTGATTTCGTCCTCCGCATATAAGCTTAATAAAGCCTGAACCTCGTCATCGGTCCACCTGTCGTACTTTTTTAAACTCCATTGTTGATTCGAATAGCAAACAACTGTTACAGACTTTTTAAAATGGTGGTTGAAATAAAATGCTACGTGGAGTCAACCAATCAGCATGTTCAGCGCCCAAGTCCCGCCCCTAAAAGTTTTTGAACTATGAAAAAGTACTACCTCGTAAGCAGGGACTTTCTGAGGGGAAATTGTTTACCCCGAACTTCATTTAGACCCTGGTTCCTGCGGTCAAAACACACAGAGTACCACCCCACAGTCCATAATTCCCGGGGAAAAGGAAACGCAGCTATAGAGAATGAAGGATACATCTAAGCTGTCTTCTAAATCTGACCAGATAAAGTCATCTTTGTTTATAGGATGTTAAAAAAAGCAATGAATTAAGATTTTTTTCTTTCATTACTTGTGGAGGCAGCATTCTTCAGGTTTCAGATGCAGCCAGAAAGAGATGAAGAGGAAGAAAAAGAAAAGATGGAGGACAAAGGGTCTTACCACAATTAATCTCATCTGTACCATCTCCACAGTCATTTACGCCATCACACAGAAAGAACATGGGCTTACAGAAGCTGTTTTTGCACTGGATCATGCTGGAGTCACATTCTGAAAAACGAACCATCCACATTCAATCACAGTGTATGCCTGAGCTCAAATTCACATTCAGAGGGCAAGTGTGCAATTGTGTGTTTGAATTAAAGACAATGTTCAAGGAACACTTACGGCATTTCTTCTCGTCGCTGCTGTCACCACAATCATTCCAACCGTCACAGCGCAAGGCTGGTTTTACACAGCGTTTGTTCTCGCACTGGTACATCTCCGGGCAGGCTGAGAGATTCAGAAACTGAATTTACTTTCTAATGTTCACATTGACACCACTTTAAAAATTGTAAAAGCACCAAGTCTATTTTTTCCACCTCAGGCCAGACTACTACTAAAATGGTCAAAAATGTGACCCAAGTTTTTTTTTTTACCAGTTAACCATTTTTAATGTCTTTACTTACGGTCAGTGGGCTCATAGGCCTCATAAGTGGCGCTAAAACCTCGATCTACATATGATGAATCCGAGTAGAACACAACAGTCATCTTGCTACTGTTGCCGGTAACCATATAATTAGTTGCCAGCTGTCCACACAATTTGCTGCAAAGTAATAATAAGCATGTAAGTTAGAGCTGCAAGAGTATGATAAATAGAGAATCATATTTTTCTTGTTTAAAATGGAGATCATAATTCTCCCATGATTCTGAACAGACAACTAAACAAAATAACATTTATTTTACTAGAGGTTCTGACAAATTGTTAATTACTGCAGTCCTGTAAAAAAATATATTACTGGTACATTCATTTTCATTTAAAAAAATCAGTTTGAATGTATGATTTAATAACTCATAAATACTTCACTTGTTTCATTACTGGACGAATCAGCGTTTTTTTGAACGAATTTCTTAAATGAATGATTCGATAAATACTGACACGTGTCACCACATACTGGCTTAATGTAACTGATACAGTCTTTATTTGAAACGTCAAGTAACTTTCATATTTTGATCACTACCGTAGAATTATTGTAACACAGCAATATTGATACTGTGTGATTGAAAAACAAGAGAAGATTTATGAAGCTGTTAAATAAAATGACTTAACTTGACTACTGCTCTCTCTTGAATCGGTGTGATCGTACTTGTCAAAGGTTTAACAGTCATAGCTGAATCGTGGTCATTTAGGAATAAGATCGCATGGGTGTTTGAATAGAGATCTTCTCGTTCTTTTAACTTAATCGTCCAGCTCTAATGCGAGTATGAAATCTTCAGCTAAATGAAAACAAGAAGTTGTGCAGCCTAGTGGTTCAGTAGAAACCTCACTAAATTTGATCACATAAATTTGAAAATTAAACATTTGTTGTGTAACCTTTTCTTCTAAAATAAATAAATCTTGTTTTAAGGATGTTTTTTTTACTAGTAAACAAGACGAAAATACAGACTAAGGTCCAAAAGCGAAATGTCCTGCTGTCATATGCTTTATCAGCACTCTTGGAGAAATGTCAGATCAATCAGATCGGAAAATAGACAATTCTGTGAAAAGTTTAACTTAAGTTACTGACCTCTTACCAGCAATCTGCACATAATCTGCACAACTCTCTGTTGAAACCATAAACTTGGGGAACTTCAGCTTGATGAATTTGCCAGCAGGAACCTTTAATCAATAGATATGGATGAGTGCTCATAAAGCAGCAAATACTTTTTTAAAAGTGGTTCATCATGACATTAACTGGTTCAACATGAGCGTTTGGGGCCTCACCTCGATGTTCCACTGACATGTTGTGTTGGGGGAGTAATAATTAGGAAAGTTCGGTGATTGGAAACTACCAGAGGGTCCAGTCAATGTACCACCACATGGTAGTTCTGTTAAAAGGGAAGATCCAGTGAGAAATGAAAACAAAAAAACAGTAATGCATCCCCTACTATTAATCAGTCAAGTATGGTTTTGTTCAGCAAGCCAGGATTTATCTTTACCATCCCGCTTGATCTGAGAGACACGGGCTCTGAAACCAGGATAATTCCCATTGTCGTTGGTTACCAAGGTGACCAGCATAACATTACGAGTTGAGATGAAGGTTAGAGGATCACTGGGAGAATAGTAGCCACACTTCCTGTTTGAGAGAGAGAGAGAAACTCGATTATGTTGAAATTTCACACCTTGATATTTCAGTCGCTTATTAAGCCACCAGATGGCGCTACAGCCACAAACACAATTCACCATTCCCTTACTCTGCCAGTAGGAATTTGTCCATGGGGACCAACGAGTCATACACTCTCACAAAGTCATTTGCACAGTTTTGTTCCAGGTTGAAGGTGTCAAAAGACAACTTAGCGCAAAGCCTTGGTCTCCCCGAAGCTGCCATTGCACAACAGAGTTTGGAGGATATGGGGAGTCAGGGAAACCCGGTGATTTAATGATCTCCTCCTCAGTACCTCTGGTGTGCTGGGAGTATCTCTTATTTGCTAGACATAAGGAAAACAAAAGGTTATTCTTACACATTTATTATTGGATACACTGTACAATAATAAGTATGAACATGCTTAGGAAATTAAGTCCTGTTCCAAAACCTCATGAACTTGGGTCCTATGATTTCTGCAATGCACAAAACTGTTTTCAACGTCTGCCGTCACACTATATTAGGGACACGCCACATGACTTTGATTTAAGGAATCGCAAAAAAATTCGTGCTGCAGTTTGTCTGCCAAAAAAATTAAAGGAATCGCTCAAATTTCATTTCAATACATTTTAAAAGATTAATTAAATTGTTAAAAGTTTCATGCATTCATTTGATTCCTACTGGTTTTGATAATACATTTTTTATTAAATCAGAAAACACTGAATGCAGAAATATTTAAACGGTAACGGACAACACAGAATTTCAGATTTTTTTAAATGAAAATAAAACATTTTATTAAGTTAACATTACTATTATTGTTCAAATAATGATATTTTTACATTTATTTGATAAAGTTATGCAAATCAATTGATTAGACATCCTTTGTTATTAATAAAATGTAACTTAACTTAAACATGAATTCTGTTTTAGTAGTTCAGTTATTGATTGATCGATCCAAACTACTAAAACAGAGAAAAATTTAAACGTAAAACCCGGAATTATTTCACAGAATTTGGGGAAAAAAATTCCCATCTACACAAACTGAACTGGAACCAAAGGCACTTTAAGGAACGTCATTTCACTCTGTGGCCATCTCGAAAATGCCTCTCCGATAGCAGTACAGCTCCTATCTCTGTTCACCAAACCTTATGATTAAATTTTATATATGAAATCTGACAACAACTGTCTCCCAATTTTTGTTTCTAAATGCTTAAATCAAGACCCCCATTCAGAGTAATAGGAGTGTAATATGAGCCTTTGTATATCTCAAGTCTTTTTAGGTTGCTATCTCAGATATATTTTTTCACTAACCTTGTTGCAATGCATTATCAGACTGCTCATGGCGATGCTGCCTTAAAGGAACACTCCGACTTTTTGGGACTTTAGCCTATTCAACTTACCCCCAGAGTTAGATAGGTCCATACATACCTTTTTCATCTCCGTGCGTGCTATAAGCATAGACAGTATATAAGATGGACACAGCGACCCCATAGACTTCAACGGAGAAAAGTGAAGCCCATTTGAAGCACTCACTTCCTGATCGCCAGGCGAACTGCGCAGGCTCAAACTGAGCTTGAACACGTGAGCAACGTGTCTGACAGCTGTCAGTCTTCTAGTAGCTGTGCGGAGAGAAATCTGAATCATTCCCTTCCGAATCTCGCAGAGACGGAGCGTGAGTATTATCTGTCCATGAGCTAGCAGCAGGAGCAACTTTATCACTCTCTGTGGGCTACTCCCTTCACTTTATCGGACTTAATGCCTCCACGTTCCCCCGATTGCCTGCGAGCTTCTCCGCCGGTCTATACGGTAATCTCTCTACCGTGCGACAGAGAGTCGCGTGAGTTATGACGCAATCGTTAGCCTATTTTTACAAAAACGGCTTCTACGGGGCCATAACGTAAGGTACAAGGTAATGGAGCCTTTTATACATTGTCGAGTTTCTTTAGAAATAAATGATGGACAAATGGAGTCTTTAAACGCCTCAGATGTAAAGTTATTCGCTGTCAAAGTGACGCAAAAATGAATGGGAGTCAATGGAATGCTAACAGCATGTGAAGTTCTGCTACAATGGCGGCGCCCGCGGAGGCTTCAGTTTCCGGCGGATGGATTACCCCCTTGGCTATAAGTCTGTTTGACGCACCCACCGCTAGCCTAGCTTAGCACAAAGACTGGATGTAAATGGTTGCAGCTAGCATACTAATCCAAATAAGTGACAAAATAACGCAAACATCTTCCTATTTACATGTTGTGATTTGTATAGTCACAGAGTGTGCAAAAAACAAAGTCACATGAGACACAGACATATTTTAACCGTGTAAATACTGGGAACAATATTCCCTGATATAGGGCGGAGTGATAACCGCAGCACCTGAGACGCGCTCTGAAAGAACTCTCTGCTCCTCACCTCGGCGCGTCTCAGGTGCTGCGGTTATCACTCCGCCCAAGTAGCAGTGCTTGGCCTTCAGAGAATATAGTTCCCAGTATTTATACGGTTAAAATATGTCTGTCTCATTTGACTTTGTTTTTTGTACACTCTGTGACTATACAAATCACAACATGTAAATAGGAAAATGTTTGCGTTATTTTGTCACTTATTTGGATTAGTATGCTAGCTGCAACCATTCACATCCAGTCTTTGTGCTAAGCTAGGCTAGCGGTGGGTGTGTCAAACAGACTCATAGCACACACGGAGATGAAAAAGGTATGTATGGATTTATCTAACTCTGTGGGGTAAGTTGAATAGGCTAAAGTCCCAAAAAGTCGGAGTGTTCCTTTAAGTTACCTTGTGGAATAGACTTCATGTCAGGACTCAGGAGCATACTATGATACCTTAAATTGCTTAATATGGAGGCAGTTCACTAGGTTTTGGAACAGACAGTATTTGAGAGATACATGTAATGGACTAACTCACTCTTGGCATTTGAGAACAAACGTGTGTCCAGAGCTGTTAATGAAAAATTGACAGTTATAATGAATCTGGCTGAAGACAAGCATCTGTGCTTCAGTATAATGAACATTCAGGTTTTCCATGAAAGCATGCAGTCTAGACATTAGTATCTGGATGAATCTCACAAAACATGTCAAAAACCAGGTCACATTTCACCCCACACAAAAAAGAAATTATAATTTTTTTAAATTATAAAAAATATTTTTAAATTTTTTTGCTCAGGGGAAATTAAATATCTTTCATGACAATAATGCACACTTCCCCCATATCTAATTACTGAAATGCAAAATAAATTAGCCGTTTACACGACACCATTAAAAAAAAAAATGAAAATGATACCAATATCATCTCCATGAAAACTTTTTTTGATTTTTTTTTTTGAAAACAGAGATGTCATGCGCATGTGTATTACGTGTTCAGTCGATAGGCGTGTAGTGTTTCTCGTAGTGTGAATAACAGCGTGTTTAGTCGCTCTCGCGGATCATCCGCATGAACGGGAATCATTTTGACAACGTTGTGGTTTGCACGCGAAAAAACAAATGAAGGATAAACTTCCATTTTTAGCACATTGTTGTCGTGTAAACATACCCTAAAATAGACGTTCCTTATCGTCCTACATCCCATCATGCTCATCATGGTCACAAAACTCAGGGGTTTCACAAAACTAGAGACTACTTCTGGTAGTACCTAGGATATCTAGGTCCACTAAAGAAGGGAGAGCATTTTCATATTTGGCTCTAAACTCTGGAATAGCCTTCCTGATAATGTTTGAATCTCAGACACACTCTCCCAGTTTAAATCTAGATAAGACATCTCTTTAGCCATACATTTACATAATGCATCTCATAAGTTATATTAGATCAAATTCACATTGACCATCAATTGCTCAAAATGTTATGAACACCAGCTAAGCTTATTATTTTACATTTACTTTTCTGTTTTATCTCAATATGCCCATCCCGACTCGAGGTAACTAGAGACTACGCCAGCTCCAGTTTGGATCCAGCTTCTTAAAGGGATGGTTCGGAGTAATTTCAACCTAGAGTCCTTTGCACCATGACCTCGAGCCAAACCCCCCCCGAAAACATGCGTTTTTTGGTTAAGCTGCTTTGTAAGTGCTATACAAATTAATGTGAATTGAATTATGCAAATAGTAATTTTGATTTTGCAGAAAAATATGATCTACACATTTAGTGAGATTCATCCATCTATCCAAACTATGTAATTGATGTACTATGAATTCATATTACCTGAAGTCACAACATCACCGAAGATCAGGACACCAATTCTCCTCATTTTAGGGGCGCTGTAGGTGTTAGTTAAGTCGCTCACAGCCTGATCCACCGCTGCGGCCTGACCCACTGGAACAGTAAAATCTGACTCATAGTAAGCTATTACACTGCCCTCACTGCAGGGAGACGGAGAAACAGGCAACACTCAAAAGTCTGACCATATAACAATATAATAACCATAAGGGGAAAAAAGGCCAATTTTAATTTCACAGCAGAAACACTTCGATCACTGTATTCCTGTGGATAAATGTGTATTTTTTGGTGAAACCAATTTTTTTCACTTTTTGTAGAGCCTGATGAAAATTGGTTCTTGATGTGAATAGTTTTGTTGATGTCGCTGAACAATTTGCCTATTCATTCTGCTCTTTGACTTTGTGAATAAGCCTTGCCATGCAAGCAAATTAAACTTAAAGTGCCCCTATTATGCTATTTTAAGTTCCTAATTTTGTTTTGGAGGTCTCCTATAATAGGTTTACATGCATCCAAGGTCAAAAAACTATTTTTTCATATACATTGCAGCATCACCTCATTTCTCAGAGAGTCTAAAAATGGTTTGTTCGAAGATTCAGTCGCTCTGAACCCCTCCTTTCCGTGAGCCTACTTTGCTCTGATTGATCATATGACACACTCTGTTGTGATTGGTCTACTGCTTACACCACGTGTTGGTATCAAAACGCTCATTACCATATCTGAATTTTAGCTCCGGAGGCTTGCTCAGTGCTTGATACACAGTGATACAAACAGGAACGATAGTGTCGGTTGTTCCGTATTAATCCTCATCCTTTTGAAGTGCATGCAAAGTGGATTTGAAGGACTGAAAAAGTCTTCTCGACAAAACCAACCAAACTCTTCCAGGCCTCAGCTACAACTACAGTGTACCATCAATGTAGACATCGATGAAGACAATAGGCTGGCATTATGCAAATGTGTTACACTCTCACGTAGGTATGTAACAGGAAGTTAGACTGGAATTGCTGATGACTCGGTTCAGCAGTTTAGCATTATTTCTTTCCTTTAGTAAACAATAACTTTATTTGTGGTGCACTTTGTTTTTTTAAAACTTTGCAGACTTTCACATTCACAAGAAGCTATATTACACACTGCATGAAAGGTAATATTTGAAAATGCATAATATGGGCACTTTATGAGCAGGTACATGACCAAATTTTTCCTTTTAAAATGTGGACAATCAGATGTAGACGTACCTGAAGGCTTGAACTCTGGAACCAACATAATATTTTGACAGTAGTGCAGATTCGGAGTACATTGATTTCAGCTGAATACAGAAATAAAAATAAAAATCAAAAACACTTTTCTCTGTTAACACTATGTGAAAAAGCAGCTTTAATTTAATTCTCACCTGAGATGAGACTCGTTTTGCCAAGTCTTGAAACTCTGCACTGTCTGGGTTTTCATACGCATTCACAAAAGCTTCATTTGTTATCCTAAGCGAGCCGGTGTAAATCTTCTGTAGATTTAAATCCTTCCGGACTGCAGGAGATATGAACCAACAAACATGTGATCAACACTGTCATGATTGACACTGGTAACAGTGTTATGCTGTCTGTGACTGCAGTATTGACTTACAATGGAAATGCCAGACCAGAACCCCTACGATCAAAGCCAAAACGGCTGCCAAGATCACCAGACCAACAATGACCCTAACTCTTGCAGGGCCCCTTTTCTTCTCCATTTTTTTATTATCTGATGCTGGCAAGAATGTGACACCTTGGTCCCAGTCCTTGTCCTAAAAGAAAAAGAGGCAAAAGTAAATTCTCAGTAAATTACAGTAAATTTCAGTAAATTATATTAAATTCTCAGTAAATTTCAGTGTCTCCGAAATGCTCCAGAATGCTGCAGCTAGAGTGGTCTTCAACGAGCCGAAGAGAGCACACGTCACTCCTCTCCTCACAAAATTGCACTGGTTGCCGGTTGCCGCTCGCATCAAATGCAAGTCACTGACGTTTGCCTACAGAACAACCACTGGCTCTGCTCCCTTTTACCTAAACTCATTACTTCAGACTTATGTGCCGTCCAGAAACTTGCGCTCTGCAAGTGAACGTTGTCTTGTGGTGCCATCTCAAAGAGGCACAAAATCTCTTTCTCTGACCTTTACCATGACTGTTCCCTGCTGGTGGAATGATCTGCCTAACTCAACCAGTGCGGCTGAGTCCGTGGCCATTTTCAAGAAACAGCTGAAGACACATCTTTTCGGCAACACTTGATCAATTAATACTAACACTTTCTATATCTATTTATATAAAAACATTTTTTACTGCATTAGATTAAACTGGGAAGGGTCATAGCACTTGCATATTGTTGTCCTATTGTTAGTTTAACTGCTTCTATTCTCATTTGTAAGTCGCTTTTGATAAAAGCGTCTGCTAAATGAATAAATGTAAATTAGTAATTGATCAACAATATACCTTTTTTTTTTTTTTTTTTTTTTTTTTTTTACAATATATGAGCTCCAACTGTGTGTAAATCACCTTTTTTTATATAAAAAAATAGTGTCCATCATAGACAAAACCAGTGCCCTGGGTAAAAAATTAATTGTGCATGCAAAAATGTGGTTTGGTCTGTGAAAATTAACTGCTTTTACATTTACTCTAGTTACTAAATATTGTAATGCATGTTTATTTGGTAATTTAAGCAATACAAGTGAAGAGAATACGTTTTCAATAACGATTTGATCATACAGATGAATCATGCACAATAAGATAAGGAATGAGTATTGAGAATGTAAATCGTGTTGACCGAGATAAATCACACTGGGTGGGTAGAGTACACAATCAGACTGATGACGGAAGTAGAAGGCATAATAGGAAATGCTATTCTGACCCTAAACTTTGAACAGTAGTGTAATTTGCTCTCTACGGAAGACCTATAATTGTGTCTTTTACAACTGCTAACAAACTCTGTTATCTCAGAGTGCCGTCACATGATGTTGTTCATGACCTATATTCTATTTAATATGTATCAAAAAATGTGCCAAATCAAAAAGTACCACCTAAGTCGGAAGTTCGTGGAAACTCTTACGAAAGAGACTTCTGATTCTGCAATTACTGATACAAAGTTCCTAAAGAACAAATGTGTTTTTTCTCTTTCCTATCGCATATTTGTGACCAAAAGTTCATAAACATTTGACAATCTAACCATTGTTAATTAAATTTTCTAATATTAACAAACTGTCACATGGGGGTCATGACATGAGAAATCAAATTTGCCTTAATATTTTGACATAAAGAGGTCTTTGCACCAATAAAACATCCTGCAAGTTTTATAGCTTAAAACAACATCCTCATTATAAATAAGGCATCAATTTAATTAAGCTCCAAAAACGGCTTGTTTTGATATTGCGGGATCTGTGACGTCACACGGGCAAATACATTTGCATATGCCTGCCTCCAGAGCAAGATATCAACAAATATTTTTTGTAAACGAGGCACAGTGTAATGGAGAGTTTGCAAATGAACTTTTGTTGAAAGATGAAGCAGCCAGTTGTAGGGCTGAACGATATTCGATTTTAACATCGACATCGCGATGTGCGAGTGAGCGATAGTCACATCGCCGGAACATGCGATGTGAAGGGTAGTAGCACAGTAGTATGGGATCAAATTCCCGCCAAATATATAGCGGTCACGTATAAAAAAATAGTAAGCGTGAATCAAAAATTTAAAAACACACGTAAAAATATATTGCATAAACTGAAAAAAAAAATGCAAAATGATCAGAATAGCAAACAACGTGGTCACGGATCAAAATATAATAAGCGTGAATCAAGAAATAACAAGCATGAATAAAAACTTTAAACACATTAAAAGTTATTTTGCACAAAACTTAAACGTATGGTCATGCTTTCTTAAAAAGTATGTTTTCCTTGGTTTTATTACTGTGTACTTTGTGCTTTCTTGCATTTTCTGCTCATATTTTACTCTTTTGTACGCTTGTGCTGTTTTCCTCTTCGCTCTTCTTTCTATGTTCTGCGCTTGCTTTCCCAAATGTTGCAGTTCGAGTTTCATGTAAATTAGGGCGGGTTTAAGCGTCACCATTGGTCCACTAGTTCTAGATTGACAGCTACTCCTCTAGCCAATCAATCGAAGAGGGGAGTTGACGTCACACCAATGCGACTAATACTTACTTAAAATAATAATTTTGTATGATTTAGATATTATTTATGTAATTATTAACCGATCACACGTACAATTTTAGTTTATCAATTATTTTTACGTACAGTTTAAAGGAATAAATATATAAAAGGTAATATAATACGCTATAGAATCAACAGATTAAGCTAGAAAATGACTAAATGTGAGCTTAAAAGTTAATTCTCTCAATACCTTTATCAACTGTATAAACTATAAAAGACTTTTTCTTTTAGTTGTCCTCTTTCATAGACAGCCATTTTCTTCTTGCTGTGTAAATTTGATTAAATCCTTATTCTTTTCAATCTCGTAATATTCTGCAGAAGAGAGAAGTGAATCGCGCTGCTTCTCTCGCGAGAAATGAATCGCAGTTTCACTCTTTCTCAGCATGTGATTGGCTGTTCACTACTGATGTCACACCTAAACTCAGGATCAAAGCCTGAGTTGACAGAGAAAGTTGATGATCAGCATCATGGTACCAACAAAGCTTGGTTGGATTGGTTTAGGTTTTGTCAACTCAAAACTAATCCTGTAACCCAGAGTTTTTTCAACATGGTATGGGCCCCTGGTCAGGTGACAAGGCTGCTAGTCACTTCGAAAAGACGCGCTAGCTGAGAGGAGTTTCGTCAAAGCTGACTAAAAGTGATCGAGGATGGATAATTTCAACGAACTTGATGAACTCGTGATATCTTCTTCGGGGCGTAAAAGGAAAATAAAAGCTGAAACTTTTTCACAGAAGCGGTTAGTGGTGAGGGAAAATCTCCCTGTATTGCGTGTAATCCCAACAATAAAGTTTGTCAGGTGTCTATGTCAGCTGAGGAGATTAACGTTACAAAGAGTGTTTTATTATATATCATAGCTGCCTATCTGCTTTTGCAAAGATTTTTTTTTTTTAAATATAAAAAAAAACATTTTCAATTAACTTTACATTGTAAGTTACCTGTATTTTTTTTAGTTATTATTACTTAAATCAAAACAACCCAGCAGAAATTTGATTGATATTACTTGGAATGCACAATAATAAAAAAAAAATACGATTTATGAAAATGAACAAGAACGGAGCAGTCTTCCATGAGGGGCTGCTGTCTTTTACTTTCATTTTGTATTTGTTTTATTTTGTTATTAAAGTTGTTAAATGTTATTTTAAAAAGGAGTTATCAGTTTTAGCAAATTAACTCTTCTGTTGTAAATGTCCCAATTGGGAGAGCGTGTGCAATTTTCAAAGAGTTTCATTAAACATTCATGTTATGTATTTTGGTAGCATTTGAGAGTAACTGAGTGAATAAAAATGTAACTGGTGGTGTAAACTTGGCACATATCTAAATATCGATAAACCAATCGATATAGCCCTGAATCGAATCATATTATAATCGTATCGCAGAATTTGAGGTATCTGCAAATATCATATCGCTGGCTGAGAGAATCAATATCGAATCGTAATGAACGATCTCATGTGAGGTGTTGATTCTGTTAGATAACTGACGTTAGCCAATCATAACAGTAGGTGTTTACTAACAAGATTTAAAGGAGCTGCTCCTTAAAAACATCCGGGTTTATGTAAATTTTAGGATTGGTGATGTCACTAACCCGGGGAGAATGTCGTGTAGTCCCTACCAGCCTGGCAGCTAATGTTAATGTGATATTATGAATATGTAATACCTCTTGTTCTTGTGGCATTGAATGAATAAAAAAAATAAAAAATAAAAATAAAAAAAGTCCCTACCAGCCGTTTGTTGTAAGTCCTTAAAAAACGATTTCTTGAAAAGCAAACATCTTCCTTTGCAGACGTTGTTTATGCTCAAACAGCAACATTACACACTAACTAAAGTTAAAAAAATTTAATAATCAACCACCCCTTTAATTTAAGTGAACCTATTAAAGTAATTAAAAAAAATCCATGTCATGACGCCTTTAATAGTGCCGAGTAAAGTTGATGCCATTTTTAAGAGACCCAGGGGCCGGTTTCACAAAGCTATTTTAGACCGGTCTATAGTGTTAGACAAGTCTAAAATTTGCTCATAGACTAGTCTAAAGCAAGTTAGACTGTTTCACAAAAATAAAAACTGACTTAATTTAGACCAAAAAAATTAGACACCTTACCCCCAGGCTAACTTCGGTCTAAGACGCTATGTTACCATGGCAACCAGCAGTAACAATCCGTTACATCACAAACAGCCAAAAGAAAAGGAAAAATGGCTCATAATTTGTGGTTTGCAGACAACGTGGAGAGCGCTGAGAAGGGAAAGGGTTTTTAGGGACCGCAGTAACCTACTGGAAATATATAATAATGAGGACTTCATCGTCGGTTTCGTTTTTGTATCTTTTCTGTACGTCTTTAACGCTCAACGGTCGGATTAACGCTGTTAACTGTCATACCAATCTTTTTCCAAACATTTCTTCTTGTTACTACATTCTCCGCTAAATTTCCCAAGTAAAATGTCCTTGTAACTGTTATACTCCTCCAACAAACACATATTTCTGCTAGGATAAACTGCACTGAGCGGCTGGATGCGCTTACTCGATCCGCCATGTTTTTTGTTTTGAAAAGTGTCTTAGTTTACCCAGAATGCATTGCAGTGTAGTCCTACTTAAGATAGTCAAAGTCTTAAGTGCTTTGTGAAACGGTCTGATTTAGATGTCTATCTGAAGTCTGACTATCTACTATATCTAAGCCATAGTCAAAGTCTATCTTTGTGAAAGCGGCCCCTGAATGATTGTTCTAACTTCTTCCAATCAGACTTTTTGTTTTGGTTTGAATTTAAGACATTCAACTTTCTAGATAATGAGTGAAGAAAGTCCAGCTGTAAATGAATGAACTCCACATGGGTTGAGCGGTCGACATTCTGTGACGACATGCATGATGCATGAAAAGCAGCTGATCACTAGTGAATAGGGGGATATCCCCGAGTCATTTTCTCTGTGCCAGTTTCATTTGTGGGGGTGTTTGGTCATACTAGTAATGCTAACTGCCGTAAGCATGTCGTAACAGATCTGTGGAATGCGTTCAGGCGGCACGTCAGACAAATATAGAATAACATTCTGTGGTGGTGATGACCATTCAAAACACATTAAATCCTCAGTTCTTCCCATGCCCTCCGAAACATTTCACCTGATCTACATATAACTAGCAGTGTTGTTTAAAAAAGGCAGCTTGCCCAACTTTAAAACATAACAATCTACAGCAAAGCTATTCAAAGGATTAGTATCTTCTTTTTTTTTAAATACCTTTTATATCTTGATCTTTTCCAGAACCCGAATTCCGGAAAAGTTGGGACGTTTCTTTACATTTGAATAAAATTAAAACTAAAATACTTTCAAATCACATGAGCCAATATTTTATCACAATAGAACATAGATAACATAACAAATGTTTAAACGGAGAAATTTTACACTTTTATTCACTAAATGAGCTCATTTCAAATTTGATGCCTGCTACAGGTCTCAAAAAAGTTGGCACGGGGGCAATAAATTGTGGAAAAAGCAAGAAATTTCAGCTGGGAGAACATCTAGCAACTAATTAAGTTAATTTATATCAGGTCTGTAACATGATCAGCCTTTTCTGGAATCCGGGTTGTATATCTTTATAACTTTTTTGTGTTAAACATACAAACTTAAATATTGTCACAATAAATACAAATAATAAAATGTGAAACCACCCTAACTTTTGTGAAGGGACTTCACAAAGGGACTCATATTTTGAGCCGGTTGTGTCACTACTTGTACTTCCTAGTGCTTCGCAACTAGTGACAGACCAATATTTAGTCAGGGTAATTATCATTACCAAAACTATTAAAAACATTTCTGCTAATTGAAATGAAGCCAAAATAAAATATAAATATTAGTTGGAAAAACTTAAAACTAACCTGAAATAAGTTTAAGTTACAGCACTACAACTATTACCTGGAAATAAATAAATAGCTAAAACTATAAATCATTTATTTTTAGTAATTATTAATAAATTAAAACCTACATATCAATATATAAAAAAAACATTTAAATGTCAAAACCACATAACAAAAGTACTAAATACTAATTCAAATAAAAAGCCAATTCAAAATATGAATACAACTATAACCAAACTAAAATAACACTGATTTATTAATTCCAAAAATAGCCTTGTCAAATAGCTTTCACAATTTTTTAATAAATATTGTGTAAAATGAATATTAATTTTATTTTCACACTGTAGTCTGTGTCTCATTTGCCATTTTAAATAGTATAATACACTTACTGGTATTATTTCGACCAACAGTCACCCAGTACACTGAAAAAACTATTTGGTGTTGGACTTACTTTTGAAACAATTTAAGAAAAAGCTAATTTAATTAAACATGTGATTTTTAAGTAGAAAGAATGAAATTGTATTTTATTTTCAAATGTACTCCAATGATCTGCTTTGTTTACAATTTAGGCAAATATTTTTTTCCCAGTTTACCCTAGATATCATCAGTATCGAAATTGGCTGTTGAAAACCCCATTTCTTTCACCACCACTACATATCACCAAACTACGACTGTTTTGAACCTAATCCTCAAGACGACAGCTGCCAATAATCACAAGACATAAAAACTGCTATTGTGGACTGTCTGGAAGCACTTCATTAGGGTCTTTTGAATGTCCATTGACACCCTTTTCTCAGAGACGACAATGAAGTAGTCAGCAGAACGACTTAAACTCACACACTCCTATGGATGATCTAGGAATGAAATCCCTTACACATGCCAAACCGACCGAGATGGAAACAACAGTGACCACAGACAGGAAATGAGATGGCAGATTTTAAACAAACAAATGGTGTGAAACCTCCAGTGATGGCACGCCACACGCTTATACGTTTGGTAGCTTAATAAGTTTTGCCCACTAAAGAGCTCAAACATCAGGTTATGCGATGTGTCACTCTGTCATTCATTGCGTCATAAGGCCTTTTAGATCAAAACGTAGAATATTACCAATACTAGCAGCTTTTATCTTGCTCTTTAAAGAAAGACCAACCAAATCACAAAGAAGGCTCAGCTAAATGAAATAGAGCTGAACATAACTAGAATAATGTGTAGCCATGCCACTATGAAATTTGTGTGATGTTTTTTTTTAAGTTCTTCTTCATTTTCAACGCATTTCCAGGCCTGGAAACCACAAATTTATGAGTATTAAACTGGTTTCCATGAGTGTGGGAATCTTGATGAATATGAGTATTAGCACTGCTGTTTAAAATGGACCTGTTATAACCACATCTCTAACTAATCAGGCTAACCATCTTGTTAAGAGTTTAAAATTTCCACCTCTTGCAGTTCTTATTTTGAGACAACAGGAAATACATTCATGCGAGAAAAAATACCCACAGCACAGTTTTTGGAGCATAAATGTGAGATTCAGTTCTTCGTTAGATGTTTAAAGGTGCTTGGCAGGTTGAAAAATAACAGGTTAATATGGCGAAACTTACCGAACGACCGGGAGTGTATCGCATTCCTCCATCCATAGGGTCCATGTCCGAGAGACCACCGGCAGAATATCAACACACCTTTCTTCTCACACTTCCACTTCTGCTGACAAAATAAGGCGAGTAATTGTGTATTGAGAGGGGAAAACAGACTTTTTATTCTCAGCTGAAGTCAAACAAGTGTGGAAAACAACAACGCCCATAACAAGTGCACGCGGGCAACAAAATAAAACATTCACCCGTCCTAAAAAACAACTTCCATATGAACTTTCGAACAAACTAAGACGTGTAAATCACGAAAACGAAATTACACGATTAAACCGAGATCGATTTTTATCTTCCGCAGAGAGTGAAGTTTGTGTCGTCTACCTGTGAGATTTGAAGATATTTCCGGAGAGATTGGCGATACAATGGGAGTGACTAACGTTAGCTCAAGCGATACTGTCTCTACAGGTGTGCACTTTACCTTTAAATCAAATTCCACACTACAAAAAACCCTCAAAGTAAGGTGAATACATCCGCTAATATTTTAAAACGACCGTAAAGTTAATTTTAAGTACGTATATGACTGTATAACATTAGTATCGATCCGTGTTTCGGCTGCGGAGTGACTCACCTTACGCGGGTGTGGACGTCGTCTCAATCTAGGGTGCTGCCCTGCTGCCTACTTAGACTGCATGTTTGGCCAGCTGGTATGGAACGCGCTTATTGGGCCGAAGAAGCTGACTAGGTAGGGAGCGTTCTAGGGTTTGAGACGTGCAGTCGAGTCTGTATTCAGCTTGATTAAAAACTCGACATACAGGTTTCTGTTGCATGAAAAAAATGGCGTTTCCACGAAATAGTGCTTACTGGAAAAACTGACGACTAAGCTTTTCACATGCAAATTAAATATCAGTGTTATAGCCTTATGTTCAAATGTATTTGCTTAATTCAATTACTGAATTTAAAATATGGCAATCTCCTTAAGTAAAAATAAGGTGGCAACACTTTCTTTGAGTTTCTCAAACTGTTTGTATTGGAAACCAAAATTGTAATACAATATGCTCACATCTGTCAGTTACCACACCGGTGCAACATGTGTACATGTGATAAGATATGTACAATTTTCACTTGAACAGACAAAGTCAAATGTTGCAACTGACCTATAGCCTACAGGGGGACGGTTGCAACATTCATTAAAATGTTATAAAATCATTCTTTAACATTATTTGTGCACAGACGTTCACTAAGTTAAATTGGCTGTATAAAGACAAAGAATATAATGGGGAAATACAAATTGTCAAGTAACTGTTAAGTTTACAGAATTGTGTTTATGTAAGTGAATGTTGGAATATATTCTTGCAAAGTTATGTGGCAGTGGCAAATGGCAAAGTCGTTTGCCTCAGACCTCAGCATGTTGCAAATGTCCCTACACTGACAGCCATGATACAACTTGCTATGTTAGCTCGACACACATGCTATATGCCCTTTAGAAGCTAAGATGATATGGACTTTACAGATATAAAAAATTATATCTAAAAATGCTTCATGCAAAAAGTTTAGACAGTATGACAAAAAAAATCTGATCATAAAAAAACAACAACTTGCAAATCAACTCAAAAGAAATATTAATAATTAATCTAAACCTGTTATAATTAGTAATACATATTTGGACCGATTATAATTAAGTGGAGTGGTTGATTATGATTTCACTTTTCTAACTTCAGTTAGTGTGTAATGTTTCTGTTTGAGCATAAACAACATCTGCAAAGTTACAACGCTCAGTTCAAAGCAAAGGAAGATATTTGCTTTTAAAGAAATGGCTTTTTAAGGACTACAACAAACGGCTGGTAGGAACTACACGACATTCCTCCCGGGTTAGTGACATCACCAACCTAGAATTTACATAAACCCCGCCCCTGAACGCGATTTATAGATTATCAAGACAGAATATGCTAATCAAGGACTAGAAGATAACAACACATAAGATACATAAATTCATCAACTAACCATTCAGAAATGTCCTGTTCTACATGTGGTCACTTCTTCTTGAGTCTCTCCATCATTGTCTGACTCTGGTTTGAACATAAAAAGCTAAAAGTTTTAGAAATTTTCAGGACACAAGCTGTTGAAGCTCCGCCCTCTATGCCGGGAGCAGCCGCTCATTTGCATTTAAAGGGACAGACACAAAAACGGTGTTTTTGCTCACCCTCAAAAAGCGACTGCTTTAACATGCTATATAAAAATATCTGTGGGGTATTTTGAGCTAAAACTTCACATACACACTGGGGACAACAGAGACTTATCTTGTGAAAAGGGCATCATACCACCCTTTTAACTTGATAGCAGAATTAATACCACAATCAATTAACCTGTTTGTCCAGCGATTAATTATTATTTGTTCACAGACGTTTGTTGGGAGAGTGAGTTTGCTGGATTATCATTAAATATAATGATTAATTTGAGTCTGATTGCTCCAGAAGCTACACTTTTTTTAAACTTGAAATTTATTTTTTTGCAGAAGGAATGGTTGCATGTTGCTGCTTTCTTCCAGGAAAGGAAGAGGGGTGACCTGTGCATGTGTAATATTAATATAGGTGGACAAAGTACACAACTCCCTTACTTGAGTAAAAGTACAGATACTACTGGTCAAATATTACTCCGTTACAAGTAAAAGTTGTAAAGACCGATGTTTACTTAAGTAAAAGTACAGAAGTACTCATTTTTAAAAGTGCTTAAATATAAAAGTAAATGTCAATGCATTGTTTTATTATTGAATAAGTCACCAAATAACGTCCACAATGGTTTCGGACACACAAATGCATGTTCCCAGTTATTTTGGCTTTTAGTACGAATATGTTAGCCTTACTGTTATCTAGTGTGCTCCAAAACAATGACAAAATTCGCATTTAGAAGACCAAACCCAACGTTGCAAATTAAAATCATATTGATGTCAGAATCCAATGTCAGATTGACGTTAATCTCCAACGTTGGACAGACGTTGTATTGTGGTTGAAAATCGGTTGACGTCACCAACATCAGTCGAGCTCTGGCGTCAACCAGACTTTCATTTACAACCAAAATGCAACCAAAATCATCCCTGACGTTACTACTTTCTATTCAAGGCCCTTGACAGAAATGTAGTGGAGTAAAAAGTATGATATATTAATCTTTCAAATGTAGTGAAGTTAAAGTAAAAGTTTCCAGAAAAAATAATACTCAAGGAAAGTACAGATACTCAAAAAGTGTACAAGTAAATGTACTTTGTTACTGTCCACCTCTGAGCTCATTTCTTATATGTAAGTCATATCACTGATATTTCTGACGAATAAGTCATGTTGCAACTGACCATGCTATTATTCACCAGATCAAATATTCTCCAGAATGTATGGGTTTTCATTGGTGTCTCAAAATGCTCTCGGGACTGTTTGGGTTTCAGTCAAAAATGATTTTTTTTTTTTTATTTCAATGGAATGATTAATATATCAATCAGTCAAAGCTTTAGGACACACACGGTCCAATGCACAAACAATAACACAGACAAATACAAAAAAAAGAATACAATTAAATAGTAATAAAATCATCTTTTTTAAAATATATTTTAGTTATATTTTTTTTATATATTTTGTATTTTTTAGGGGATTTTATTGTACTAAATTACTATATTTATGCAGTTATAATCCATTGATTCACCTTTTGAGCATGGACCTTAAAATGAAACTTCGAACTAAACAGTCATAAAACTGGAATGCTTTGGATCACAGACTTAAGTTTAGTCTCTTTTTAAAGATGATACTAAAAAGTTATAAAATGTTACATTTATTTGTTGTGAAAAATGCACAAAAATACCATTTAAATTTTTTATATAAAATATATATTTCATAAATACTGTGAGAGAATCAAATCTATACTGTGAAATTGTGAATTATGTTTATGACAAAATACATGGATAAATGATTAAATAAAAGGCCTTATTGATATTTGAAGGAAGCAACAGAAACTAAACACTATATATAGCCAACATATACACTATACATAATATATTATAGCCTATACGCGGTAAACAATATAACAGAATGTGGGAAAACATGGCAGTTAAATGAATGGGTTACACATACACAGATGGCAGATGACAGTAAAAGCTTCTCTGTCCGATTTATTGACGATTGGATTGTGTGAATGTGGTGTGATGGGAGAAGCAGACGGAGTATTGTTGTGTAATAGCAGCAAGTGGAAAAAAGACCATTGACTTGGTGTCACATGGACCACCTGTAGATCCGCGTCTGTGCTCGCATGGTCGTGTCAAGCAGTGTCCTGCTGTGTGACGTCCTGCACTTCATCTATGCAGAATTTAGTCTCATTTTGATATAACTGCATCCAGGAATTAATTCTGATGATTCGTTGTTCCTTGTTAAATTCAGTGTGTCATGGTGTTTAACAGGAAATGCTTGGTTTGGTCTCGTCAACTTCCCCTCATTGTTTTGGAAACTGCTGAAACTGTAATAAAAATATGGAAAGTATTTTGTAATTAGCATTTATATTTGATTGATATTCACTCAATTTTCTCACTTGTAATAAAATCTCACTCTCTCTCTCTCTCTCTCTCTCTCTCTCTCTCCTCTCTCTCTCTCTCTCTCTCCTCTCTCTCTCTCTCTCTCCTCTCTCTCTCTCTCTCTCTCTCTCTCTCTCTCTCTCTCTCTCTCTCTCTCTCTCTCTCTCTCTCTCACTGCATATGTTTTCACTGGCTATGAATGGGGAAAAACAACAATATTCATGTTTTATTAGGGGCCAAGCACTGAAGCACCGTATTGTTTTGACACTTTATTACTCAAATTGTGTAATAACTGAGGAAGTAAATATTCCATAAATGT
>JARPMJ010007492.1:35000-42443 GCA_033366665.1 Phoxinus dragarum | reverse complement strand
ACCTTCCAATTTCTACTTTGACCTTGTAAGTATGCGTGTTCGTTTTGACACGTGTTCATTATTTAAATACAGTATTTGTTATCGTGTAGGAATCATGACATTTTGAAGATAACATGCTTTTATTCTAACAATCTAACGTTAGCCGCACGTGTAACGTTATGCTACTGTAACTGTTTTTCTGTGTTCCCTTAAACTTTAATTATGTAAATTAAAGGGGGGTAAACATGAAACGTGCGACATGATTAACATTATTTGTTATAAAAGCCATACATATATTTTAGTTTTTGGATTTTAGTTTTTGATGTGGCAAGGCAATTTTATTGTATAGCACATTTCACAAAAAGTCAATTCAAGTACATTATATAAAACTTAACAACGACATAGGGCAATTTAAAAAGAGGCCTATAACTCTTTATTCCTTTGCAATGAATAAAAGGCTGTGGCAAACAGTAAAGGCTTTAACCTTGATTTAAAATAATTAAGAGTTGCAGCAGACCTGCAGTTTTCTATGACTTTGTTCCAAATGGTGCATAAGAACTGAATGCTGCTTCATGTTTAGTTTTGACTCCGTGGACAAGAAAACAGACCTGTCCCAGATGACCTGAGGTCTGCTCTGGATGGTCCATAATGCAGCACAATATCAGAAATTTACTTTGACCCTAAACCATTCAATGCTTTAAAAACCAGCAGTAGTAATTTGAAATCAATTATTTGACAGACAGGAAGCCAGTGTAAAAACCTCAGAACTGGAGTGATGTGATCAACTTTCTTGGATTTTAAGACACTGGTTTATTGCAAATTATCCAGCAATCGGTCAACACTGATTTTGACTAACATCAAATGTCTTTGTTTTGTGTGTGTGTTCAACAGAAGAAAGAGACCATACAGGTTTGGAACAACTTGAAAGTGAGTAAATGGTGACAGGATTTTCACTTTTTGATGAACTGTCCCTTTTATATATTCATTAAAGATACATCGGTCAGTGATAAAAAAGGACTTAAAGGGGCCATGACATGTTTTTTTCTTTTACTATGTTTCCTTTAGGTGCAATTATAGTATTACTTAGGGCTGTAGCGATATACTAATCTCACGATACGATACACGATATTCAGCTCACGATATGATATATATCACGATATTCAGCCAACAATTCGATATAATCCGATACACTTACATAATTTTCTGAAAGATTTAAAGGGGACGTAGGGGTGGGCGATATGGCAAAAATATCATATCACAAATCATTCACGATTTTATTCACGATTCTTTTTCATGTTGGTTTTATTATTTTGCAAGTGACTGAGCATTACAGCCAAACTAATGTCCCTATTTTAAAAATAAATCCTTATAGGTAACAAAATATAAAATAAAAAAGAATGGCAGACATTTAGGCCAAAGTGGCGAAGATAAAAATCATTATTAAAGTCTTAATGAACATAAAGGCATTATTTTCTTTGTTATTAAGAAGAAGCTATATTAACAGTAGCATTGAAGAAAGTAATTAAATGAAAATAATATGAAAATTAAAAACAACAGACTTCACTGTATAAATTATACATTGATTCTTACTAAAGTTCTCAGTCAAGAGCAGTGAGTGATTTACCAGGGAGCTTATTTCTGTTTTTAGGCTGAATAATGGTAATGCAAAGTAAATATACATGTATGAACTGGTTGAATAATTTATTTTAATGTGACATCAGGCTATATTGATATAAATGATAGTCTTAATATATTGCTTAGGAAAATACATGCATCTTAACTCTATATTGCCCAACACTAGTGTGCATCCAAGCAAAAGAGAATGACTTAGTCACAATTACTGTAATTAAAGTTAAACATTATGGTGTCAACAATGCTTTTCTTATGCAAATTCTTTTTTTCTTGCAGATGCTGTGATGATACACTTTCCAACTGCAACCGAATTTGAATAAAAAAATGCAATTGGGGGGCATTTTAAGCAAGCACCAGGGAGAGCGGGGGGGGGGGGGGGGGGTTGATAATCTGTACATTGTATTTTTTTGGTAATTGTTATGTTTTCAACTTTAAGTTGTTAATGTTCTTTGTCTAAATAAAACATTTAATATTTAATTTGTTTGGATGGATTATCATTTATGAGAACATGTTATTTGAGTGAAAAGAATCCTTTAGCCATCACATGTATGTAGTCGTTTAATAGCCGTCTAATAGATGACTAGTCTATTATTGGGCTATGGTTAGACGTCTATTAGATTTTCACTGACAGCCCAAATTTAGCCTTGTTTTAGCCTAGACCCATATGCACCGTCTATTAGACGTATACATGTAGTCGTTTAATAGCCGTCTAATTGATGACTAGTCTATTCTAGGGCTATGCTTAGACGTCTTATTATTGGGCTATGGCTAGACGTCTATTAGATTTTCACTGACAGCCCAAATTTAGCCTTGTTTTAGCCTAGACGTCTGGGCTGTGTTTTGACGGCTATTAGACGTCTTTTAGACGCAAAATTGCTTGCTGGGAGGCTACTATCTGTTATCTACTCAAAATATATGTCGATTTAATAATCGACGAATAATCTCATAGTTCTGATTTTTTTTTCTGAATTGCGTGATATAAACTCACAATTCTGAGAAAAAAATCAGTCATTTTACTTTATAACTCTGACTTTATAACTCACACTTGCAGGAAAAAAGTTCACAATTTCGAGTTATAAAGTCATAATTGCGAGTTATAGAGTTAGAATTGTGATTTATAAAGTCAGAATTGCGAGTTATAAACTGACCTCCGAGAAAAAAAAAGTCATAATTGCGAGTTTATATAATCAATTATGACTTTATAACTCGCAATTGTGACTTTATAATTCCCAATTATGAGGGGGAAAAACTCAGAAATGTGAGATAAAAAGTCGCAATTCTCTTTTAAATAATTGCATTCATGGCAGAAACAAGCTTCTATAAAATAATGGGGAAAATGTTGTTTCAAATATGCATGGACAAACCCAACAGTTGGTTTAATTTTGTAATGAACTGTTAAACCCAGCGGTTGGGTTTGTCAATATTTGATCCAGCATGGCTTAAAACAACCCAGCATTGTTTTTAGAGTACAGGAGGTTAACATGTTTATTAGGTCATTCTTTGTTGCCAATTCTCATGCTAATAAGCAACTAGTAAATGGTGAGAATTGGACCCTAAACTAAAGTGTTACCAACAGTGTTTGCAGATGTGACCGGATCATCTGGATGACCCATTGCTCTCTCTTGTTCTGAAGTCGTGAACGGTTCCGCTGAGTCATAAATGTGAATGGGTTATTGACTACAAAGACAGACTCCAGGCAGAACCGCCCATCTCTCACACACACACACACACACACACACACACACACACACACACACACACACACACACACGACACGGGTCTCAGTCTCTTTAAAAGCTGCAGGGCAGAAAGCCAGAACACACACTCAACACTGGACCTCTGAACTCTCTGCAGTTCCTCAGCGATTATCCTCAAGTTACTCAAGATGGAAGGCCATGTTAATGGTAAGTACGGTTTAAAATAGATAATGCAGGTTTTATAAAAGTAGCCTAGGCCTATATTTAAGACCTTTTCAGCAAGTAAAGGAAACCTACGGAATAAATCGAATAAATAAAGCAAACTCAATACATCACGTTCTCTAATGTATACATGTCTATGGAGAAACACTATTAACACTTCAGTCTTGTAGGCTATAAAGTACAATTTACAACAATAAAAAAATGCTGGGTTGTTTTAACTCATGTTTGGGTCAAATATGGACAAACCCAACCGCTGGGTTTAATTTTTTTTTTTTTTTTTAACCAACGGTTGTTTGTCCATATTTGACCCAACATGCGTTGAAACAAGTATTTTTACATTAGGCTACTTTTTATGGAAGCTTGTTTCTGCCACGGAATAAAACAATTTAACATACTTTTTTATCTTACATTTCTGAGTTATTTTTCCTCAAAGCGAGTTATAAAGTCGGAATTGCAAGTTATTTAGTAAGAATATCAGGTTTATTGAGTCAGAATGAACTGTTTTCTAGCAGGTTTGAGTTTATATCACGCAATTCTGACTCTATAACTGGAAAATATGACTTTATAACTCGCGATTGTGACTTTTTTTTTCTTTTCTCCGTGTGAGTTATAAAGTCCAATTCCAATTCTAAAAAGACTGTTTTGTGAGTTTATATCACTCAATTTATATATTACAAAAATGTCCGAATTGTGAGATTAAGAAGTTGCAATTAGGCCTACCTTTTTTTTTTCTTTTTTTTTTTTGACGAAAACAAGCTTCCATAACTTTTTAATTTATATTAAAAAAAATAAATAAATAAATACTTGCAAAGGAAAACACTGCAAAAAAAAAAGTCTTAAATCAAGATGCATTTACTGGAGATACAAAATGACATGAATATGAAGAGTAAAAGATTATTTACTGCTGATTTGAGCTTCACAATGGGCCGTAAAGCACCTCAAGGAACATCTAAAGTTGTATTCTCACCAGAACATCAATCATTCATGAGCATCAGACTGGCATTGGTGAGAATACACCTTTAGATGTTGTCTCGAAGTGTGTTAACTGACGGCCCATTGTGAAGCTCCTCGAGAATCAACAAATACTCTTTTACATGATTGATTGTCCAGCCGAGAGTCGTTGACCATCATAAAGAGAGAGAGAGAGAGAGGTGTCTGTTTTTTAAAGCTAATACACTGAAGGAATAATGTCTGAAAACTGGACGAGTCTGTCTTCTCTCGGACATCTCTGATGTGTCTCTGTTTCGGACTCACCAACGCTTTCACTTCCTGAAGCTTGGACTAAAACTTTCAGAGTTTAGCGGCTTTAAATGCTCAGATTGCAAATAGCTACACTAAAACAATGTCTCGTCGAAAAAAACACGCTTCTTTCCATTTTTTTAACTATTATGTCCACTATAATGGATTGATTAAATAACCGATTTCAGAGATTGAATATCAAGTTCTTGCAAAGCATACAACCTTTAATGCCATGACTTTATGAATTTAAGACTTCCATTCAAGAGCCCATAGAAGGATGAATTGAGACTTCTCAAAAATATAAGCAGGGTTTGGTGTAATTGAGCTACTAAACTTTAATTACAGTAGTCATTTATTTTATTTTTCCTTGAAAAAAAGGGATTATTATGCTTAGTTTTTTATTTAACAGTTAGGCTATGTAATTGCGTTATAGACTACAGAACAATTCTATGTAAAACTGGATTTAACGTCTAATGCTAAAATATATGTGTTGATGTGTGACCTCTTCCTTTTGTTCAGTTCGAGAATAATTCATGCAACTGTAGCCTATATTGTTTATTTGATATAATTAAAAGTAATATTTGCGGCCGTCCTTGCATTGTTCAATTTCTTGCGATTTAGAAAGTAGGCTAATCAACGCGTTACTTTTTAGAGAGAGTAGATTTACAGTTTCAATAGTTACAGTAATTCATTACTTTTTAGAGTAACTTACACTGAATACGCGTTTACCAAATGTTTAAATTTTTAACATGTAAACACTAGTCAGTCGAATGAGCAGAACGCCTTATTACTGTACTTAGTAATCTGTAGGCTACATTTTCTGGCATTAATTTACAACTGAATATGTTTTTTTTTGTTTTGTTTTTTTTAGCCTGTCTTTTTATTTGTAGTGACTGCCTTGACTAACGGAGATGATAGCAGCAGTAATACTTCTGTAATAGGGCCATTCATATTGATTATGCTAAATTGCCGTGTTTTTCTAGATTTGCAGCCTGGTATTATGAATCCGACTCAAGAAGACCGGAAGACCTGCGAAGACTGCGAGGACAAGCGATCGTGATGAAGCCGATATACCGATGAAGAAGAGGAGAAGCGGGAGTCCACACCGATGCTTTATCTGTGAAGACTCCAGAGAAAGACACAACTGACGGTATTAAGGCCTTTTATCACGACTTCTGAGGAAAAACACAACGCGAAAACCGCTACGTGAAAACCACTTAACGAAAAACACCTAACGGCTAGTAGGCCTATTAAAGATCAAATTATGTACACACCGTTATTAATAATACTTTATAGCCTACAGAAAAGCAAGTAATGATGTTGACTTGTGAATTCACACATGGTTTGTCTTAAAGGAGTTCACTTTCAAAAAAAAAAAAAAACATCGTGATATTTTACACTACTCACCCCGATGTCATCCAAGATGTCCATGTCTTTCTTTCTTCAGTCAAGAAATTACGTTTTTTGAGGAAAACATTCCAGGATTTTTCTCCATTTAATCCATAGACCGTATGGTCTCAATGCAGCTTCAAAGTCTCGACAGTATCCCAGTCGAGAAATACGGGTCTTATCCAGCGAAACGATCGGTTATTTTCACACACACACACAAAAAATGTAGGCCTATATACTTTTTAACCACAAATGCCCGTCTTGTAGGCTACATTCAAAAAGGGTTCGAAAAACTCAATCTCATTTTCTCCTCCAACTTCAAAATCGTCCGACATCTTTGTTTTTATTTATTTAAAACATTTAAGACCTTTCCAACGTGATGACATAATGTAGTGCATCTCAGAGATGGTACAAGACCGGCATTTGTGGTTAAAAAGTAGCCTATATATATATATGTGTGTGTGTATATATATATATATATATATATATAAAATATTATTATTATTTTTATTTTTTTTGTGTGTGTGAAAATGATCGTTTAGCTAGATAAGACTCTTATTTCTCGACTGGGATCGTGTCCAGACTTTGAAGCTGCATTGAGACGGACATTTGGACCTTCTTTGAACATTGGGATAAACGGTTGCCATTAAAGTCCATTCTGTGTAAAATAAATCCTGGAATGTTTTCCTCAAAAACCTTGATTTCTTTTCGACTGAAGAAAGAAAGACATGGACATCTTGGATGACATTGGGGAGAGTAAATTATCTGCAATTTTTTTTGAAAGTGAACTAATCCTTTAATGCACATAGACATGTTACCGGTTACCTTTGACCTTGAGTTCTGCTAACTCTTCTTCTTCCCAGACCGGTGTGCTGGGAGTGTGTGTGTGTCGTCTGGGATCAGCGATCGAGTCGAGGAGAGAGACAGGACAACACCAGAAGATCAGCACAGGATCGAGAGACAGGACTGGGAACGGCTTCGGGAAGTCATCAGAAGAGTGGACGCTGACAAAACACACTCGCGTCTCATTATGTCGAAGCTTGAAGAAGCACGAGTAATCTGGCATCAGCGCTTGATGGAGATCAGGAGAAGAAAAGGTATTCGTGTGATGATGAAGATGATGATGATGAGGAAGCTTTTTATTCACCCTTTTAGTTTTCTTCATATAATTACAGTTGCTCCTGATAATTGCGTTATAGACTACAGAACAATTCTGTGCAAAACTTGTAGATTTAATGTCTAATGCTAAAATATATGCTTTAATGTAACCTTCCTTTTGGTCTGG
>JARPMJ010007492.1:22500-30000 GCA_033366665.1 Phoxinus dragarum | reverse complement strand
ATCATTTAAAAGGCTTTGTATATGATTTGTACAGACTAACAAAAGACCCACACCGAACCCAGACAGCGCGCGCACGTTTCCATCCCGACAACGACATTCACGATGAATTAATACACAAATGTGACGTTTAAAGCAACACACGTGCGCCATCTGGGAAGCAGACGTACACCGAATCACACACACACACACACGCATTCTTACCATTAATAACTGTTATTCCTAATATCTATCACTGAATTATAAACAGAAAATACTCAAAGACAAAGTCATAATATCTACTGTAGTCTTATTCTAGAACTATAAAATTAATGTCAATACTGTCATCTCTACTTTTTAGCCAAATATAAGAGCTGTTATTATGCAGAATCAGATAATATATATATACTACAACCAGAGTAGAAACTAAAGCCCGCACGTACAGTGCTATACATTTATATTTATATATATATATTCCCATTTACATAGAGCTATATAATCTTCTTTACTGTAGTAATCCAATAACAAAAGTACCGTAATTACATAAATTATACAAGAAGTGCTATCAAATATTAAAAACTAAAAAAAGCCAACAAAAATAAAGATGGGGACATATAGGCCTACCCTTAAAGGGACAGTTCACCCAAAAATGAAAATTAGCCCATGATTTACTCACGCTGAAGCCATCCTCAGTGTATATGACATTCATCTTTCAGACGAATACAAGTAAAACTTCACTTTTATCATATAGATGCACTTTTATGATGGATAGATTCACTTTTATGATGCATAGATGGACTTTTATGATGGATAGATTCACTTTTATGATGGATAGATTCACTTTTATGATGGATAGATGCACTTTTATGATGGATAGATGCACTTTTATGATGGATAGATGCACTTTTATGATGGATAGATTCACTTTTATGATGGATAGATGCACTTTTATGATGGATATATGCTCTTTTATGATGGATAGATGCACTTTTATGATGGATGTATACACTTTTATGATGGATAGATTCACTTTTATGATGGATAGATTCACTTTTATGATGGATAGATGCACTTTTATGATGGATAGATGCACTTTTATGATGGATAGATACACTTTTATGATGGATAGATGCACTTTTATGATGGATAGATGCACTTTTATGATGGATAGATTCACTTTTATGATGGATAGATGCACTTTTATGATGGATAGATGCACTTTTATGATGGATAGATGCACTTTTATGATGGACAGATGCACTTTTATGATGGATAGATGCACTTTTATGATGGACAGATGCACTTTTATGATGGATAGATGCACTTTTATGATGGACAGATGCACTTTTATGGACTTCAAAACAGCAATTCACTGCCATTATAAAGCTGGGAAGAGTCAGGACATGTTTTAATATAACTCAGATTGTGTTCGTCTGAAAGAAGAATGTCATATACACCTAGGATGGCTTGAGGGCGAGTAAATCATGGGCTAATTTTAATTTTTGGGTGAACTATCTGTTTAATACATAAGAAGAAAAGGTCCATTAGGGGGCGCCGTTCACAGCGCAGTCTCTTTAAGGTCATTCAGGTTTGGCAAACGCGAGCGGAAGTGTCGAGCGAAGCCCGGTTTGGAGGTGAGCTGCTCGGGATACGGGTTTCCCTCGGGACGGCCCAGAGCGCTGGAGTGCCAGCCGGACTCCAGGGGCCCCGGGGCCGACGCGTACGAGGCCTGCCGGCTCTTGGCCTGCATGAAGCTCCCGGGTTTAGAGGACTGAGGAGGAGGAGGGTAGTGGAGATCTGCGGAGGTCTGGTTGGAGGAGGAGGAGGAGGAGGTGGTGAGATGAAGAAGCTTCCGCAACGACCTCAGAGGCTGAGACAAAACACTTATTATTCACTACATGCATGCATTCAGTTGTTTAAAAGATATTTTATGTCATTTCTACGTTTAATCTGATACATATATTTATTAAGTACACATAATATGATACATTTATCTGATTCTACATAGTTATCTCTTATATTTGGCTTTATATATAACATGTAATTTATTAAAATGAAAGACTGAATCTTAAATATATATATATATATATATATATATATATATTGTGTAATTTAATTTAATAATTATATAATTTATAATTATTCCTATATTTATATAATTTACATAATTTATTTAAATGTAATTGAATGCACAATTAAAAATCAAAAACTGAATGTTTTTAGATTTATTAATTTATACAAAATTTAAAACTGAATGTTTTCATATAATTTATATATAACTTATTTTTATGTAATTTAATGCAAAAACAAATCAAAAACTGAATTGAATTAATTTTGATTTATATTTAATTTAATTTACCTAATTTATATTATATGTAATTCAATGCATTATTTATTCAAATGAAAGACTGAATCTTTATGTATATACCTAAATATATTTATATTTCATTTAAATCATAATTTATAAATATCCAAAACTGAATGTTTTTTTTAATAATTTATCTATCTAGATTTCATTAAATGCATTATATATAAAAATAAAAAAAAATATTTTTTGTTATATACTTTATAATTATTCCTATATTTATATAATTTACATAGAATTTATTTATATGTAAGCTAATGCAGTTTATAAAAATCAAAAACTTTGTTTTTATATAATTTATATATAATTAGTTTAGATTTAATTTATTGAATAATTTATCATCACATTTTATAATTTACGTTTAATTTATTTATATGTAATTTAACGCATAATTTATAAACTCACAAACTGAATCTTTTGATTATATAACACACTGCGCTGTAACCACACAAGTGTACTATTAATAAACATTAATACTGTGTAGGTTTTCCAGAACTAGCTGGTGAGAGTAATTTAACAATCCCAGGTGTTATTTCAAACATTAAATGTAATTGAATATTGATAGAAATGTATAAAATTAATAATTTATTGTTAAATTGCATCATTATGTGATTAAACTGTAAATTATGATTTTTTTTTAAATTGAAATAACCCATACGTTGTTTATAATGACGTTTATGGGTAATATTCTCAGAGAAACATGAATAAAAATGATGTATAATTATACACTGAACAAAATTATAAACGCAACACTTTTGTTTTTGCCCCCATTTTTCATGAGATGAACTCAAAGATCTAAGATTTTTTCTATGTACACAAAAGGCCTATTTCTCTCAAATATTGTTCATAAACCTGTCTAAATCTGTGTTGGTGAGCACTTCTCCTTTGCCGAGATAGTCCATCCGCCTCACAGGTGTGTGCATATCAAGATGCTGATTAGACAGGATGATTATTGCACAGGTGTGCCTTAGGCTGTCCACAATAAAAGGCCACTCTAAAATGTGTGAAATGATGTGTATTGTGAAAAGCGCTATACAAATAAATGTGAATTGCATTGAATGTAAAGATGCGAGGTCATCTGTACCTGAGAGTGTGTGTCCGGTGTTCTCTCTATTGGCCAGTCAGCGTCCCGCTCTCGCTCCTGATCCTGCTCTCTCTCTCTCTCCCGGCTGCGCTCCCGGTCCCGGCTGCGAGTGCGGTGTCTGCTGCCCTGGTGTACGTACGAGCGCGACGACTTCTGTATCAGCACTGGATCCGGGCCCTCATTCGGCACCTGACCAATCACACGCGTTACAGAGCTGTCAATCATCCACACATGTAAATATTACAACTGACAGCCAAAATAACAGAGAGCGACAGCCCAGGAGAGAAGCATAATCATTTGTTCTAACATGGGTGGATTTTACAAATATTCTGATTCTTCTTCTTAAAGGTGCAGTGTGTGGTTTTTAGCGGCATCTAGTGGTGAGGTTGTGAATTGCAACCAACAGAAGTTACGGTGGCCGACAGGAAGTGATGTCGTCATTTGAGACAGCAGAGAGTAGCCAGTTAAGCAATGAGGTTTCTTTACAAAGATAAATTGAGAAATTAGGTTGTCTTAATTATTCAGTAAAACAATGTTATTGCGAATATTCTTGTTACCTGTTCATCATTGTGTCAGTGTTTTATTCGCTGACTTTAGCTCGCTTCTTTGCACGAAGAACCACATAGTGACGAAGCGTGTTTGTCCGTTCAGGGCCACCGTAGAAACATGTCGATGTAAGCGGACCCGCGGTGTGTGTGGATAGAAAACACTCATTCTAAGCTAATAAAAACATAACTGTTCATTATGGTATTTATAGACCCTTTTACAGCCCACGTGATCAAATATTTGCGCGCGCATTTTGGCAACGGAAGTGGTGTTGTTCCCCACTGGCTCTGACGTGTTAGCAACTCCGAAAGTTTATAAAAACGGTTTCCCAGCATCAAAATGTCTGGTTGTTACGTTTACGGTTGCACTAATCGATATTCCACCAAGGGGCTTAAAGGTTGTGTAGGTAAGAATTGTCTAAAGAACTTTTTTTCAAATTGGCTTAAACTGTCTTTATACCAATACATAATTAAAATGTCAGTACTTTGAAAAAGAGAGTATAAAGATTAAGTGACTGTAGTGTATTTAATCTTCAAAAAACACAGCTCATTAATTCCTACCGGGACGAAACAAGTGATTGGCTTGCGCGACTGTCACTCTCCGTCGCCATGACTACCGCCGCTATTACTGGCTCCGCCCACGTGCGCGCAGTCGCGCACCCGTTTTTAGGCGGGAGTGAATGGAATTAATGAGCTGTGTTTATTGAAGATTACTTCAATAAGAGTCACTCAGTTTTTATACTCTCTATTTCAGAGTACTTGCATTTTAATTATGTATTGGTATATAAAGACAGTTTAAACTCATTTGAATAATAGTTTTTTTTAGACAATTCTGACCTCAGTAGAACCGGCAGCGCCTGTGGCTGCAGGCGATTAAACGTATTGATTGGAGCGAAAGACATAATAAAAAAATGCTCGCGTCTGCAGCAGCCACTTGTTTATATACTGTCTATGCTTGACACTGCTGATTCTCGCCATACTTCCGTTGCCAATATGCGCGCGCATACGTTGCTACGTCATCATTGTGTACAAACAGTAAAAAGGTCTATACGCCACTGAAAACATAGTTTTGTATATGATATTGCATTTCTGTTAACAGATCCTCCTAAATATTACACAATGCACCTTTAATATTACTTTTTATTATGATGAGGATTATTATTATTATTATGAACCAGATTAGACACAGTAAAAACACTGATGGCGTTTCACACAACATTGTCATATTCACCATCACCAGATCCAAGAAATCTGATTCCTGATTCCAGATGATTACGGATAAAATCATTCCAACACTTTATTCAAAATGTTTTCAATTCAATTCAAGGTTATTTATATAGCGCTTTTCACAATACGTTTCCAAGCAGCTTTACGTTTTTTATTATTGTATGCTTAATATCTCACCAAAGTGTCTTATTTCTATAATACAGTTTTAACATGATCTTCTACATTACAAGTGTGAACCGGTCCTTTACCCGGGGTTAAAAGTGGTGTTAACCCTGCTTCTACATAAGTGTGAAACGGTCCTTTACCCGGGTTAAAAGCGGTGCTAACCCTGTTTCTGCATTACAAGTGTGAAACGGTCCTTTACCCGGGGGTTAAAAGCGGTGCTAACCCTGTTTCTGCATTACAAGTGTGAAACGGTCCTTTACCCGGGGTTAAGAGTGGTGCTAACCCTGTTTCTGTATTACAAGTGTGAAACGGTCCTTTACCCGGGGTTAAAAGCGGTGCTAACCCTGCTTCTACATTACAAGTGTGAAACGGTCCTTTACCCGGGGTTAAGAGCGGTGCTAACCCTGTTTCTACATTACAAGTGTGAAACGGTCCTTTACCCGGGGTTAAAAGCGGTGCTAACCCTGTTTCTGCATTACAAGTGTGAAACGGTCCTTTACCCGGGGTTAAGAGCGGTGCAAACCCTGTTTCTACATTACAAGTGTGAAACGGTCCTTTATCCGGGGTTAAGAGCGGTGCTAACCCTGCTTCTACATTACAAGTGTGAAACGGTCCTTTACCCGGGGTTAAGAGCGGTGCAAACCCTGTTTCTACATTACAAGTGTGAAACGGTCCTTTATCCGGGGTTAAGAGCGGTGCTAACCCTGTTTCTGTATTACAAGTGTGAAAACGGTCCTTTATCCGGGGTTAAGAGCGGTGCTAACCCTGTTTCTGTATTACAAGTGTGAAACGGTCCTTTACCCGGGGTTAAAAGCGGTGCTAACCCTGTTTCTGCATTACAAGTGTGAAACGGTCCTTTACCCGGGGTTAAGAGCGGTGCTAACCCTGTTTCTACATTACAAGTGTGAAACGGTCCTTTACCCGGGGTTAAGAGCAGTGCTAACCCTGTTTCTGTATTACAAGTGTGAAACGGTCCTTTACCCGGGGTTAAAAGCGGTGCTAACCCTGCTTCTACATTACAAGTGTGAAACGGTCCTTTACCCGGGGTTAAAAGCGGTGCTAACCCTGCTTCTACATTACAAGTGTGAAACGGTCCATTACCCGGGGTTAAGAGCGGTGCTATCCCTGCTTCTACATTACAAGTGTGAAACGGTCCTTTACCCGGGGTTAAGAGCGGTGCTGACCCTGCTTCTACATTACAAGTGTGAAACGGTCCTTTACCCGGGGTTAAAAGCGGTGCTAACCCTGCTTCTACATTACAAGTGTGAAACGGTCCTTTACCCGGGGTTAAGAAAGGTGCTAACCCTGCTTCTACATTACAAGTGTGAAACGGTCCTTTACCCGGGGTTAAGAGCGGTGCTAACCCTGCTTCTACATTACAAGTGTGAAACGGTCCTTTACCCGGGGTTAAAAGCGGTGCTAACCCTGCTTCTACATTACAAGTGTGAAACGGTCCTTTACCCGAGGTTAAGAGCGGTGCTAACCCTGCTTCTACATTACAAGTGTGAAACGGTCCTTTACCCGGGGTTAAAAGCGGTGCTAACCCTGCTTCTACATTACAAGTGTGAAACGGTCCTTTACCCGGGGTTAAGAGCGGTGCTAACCCTGCTTCTACATTACAAGTGTGAAACGGGTCCTTTACCCGGGGTTAAAAGCGGTGCTAACCCTGCTTCTACATTACAAGTGTGAAACGGTCCTTTACCCGGGGTTAAAAGCGGTGCTAACCCTGCTTCTACATTACAAGTGTGAAACGGTCCTTTACCCGGGGTTAAAAGCGGTGCTAACCCTGCTTCTACATTACAAGTGTGAAACGGTCCTTTACCCGGGGTTAAAAGCGGTGCTAACCCTGCTTCTACATTACAAGTGTGAAACGGTCCGGTAAAGTGTAGTGTGAAAAGCCCTAAATACAACTTACATATCACTTACACTTTACAATAAAGTGTTATTTTTTTAATTTTGGAAATGAGAAATTGGGGCGAAAATATTTTTTATTATCACAAATGATCAAAAATCATAAAAAATTTAAATTTCTTTGTTTTCTTCTGATTTTGGGGGAACATGATTTCATCAGTTTCACCCTCATGTATTTACTTCAGTCTGTTTCTGTGGATTTGCAAAATCAAATGGAAAATTCTTTC